>BLSH010047435.1:1004418-1043509 GCA_018402905.1 Glandirana rugosa | reverse complement strand
TACCCCCCCCCCCCCCCACAGCCGGGCAACGCGTTGTTGCGCATGTTGGCTGGATTTTCTTTCCAGTAATTTTTTACAGTCTTGTTCACCATTATTGAAACTTACAGTGTTCTTCAGACAAGCAGAAAAGAACCCTAACCAAACCAACAACAATAGTCTACTCAGGAAACAGACCGTAGCAGTATCCTTTCCTCCTCAGCATGTAAACGTTAAATTGAACAACAGACAACCACAAGCACATCCAAACCTCACCACCAAATTCAACAGGAACAGCAACACCAACAGCGAAAGGTTGACCTCTTATCATGGCTCTTAAACTACTGCCATACAATGTACGAGGACTCAATAGCCCGTTCAAGAGAACTGCTCTAAACAAAGAACTGAGATCCCTACAATGTGACATCCTGTTTCTTCAAGAGACCCACTTCGCAAAGAAGAAAATTCCACACCTGTACCTGAAAGACTTTACCATGGTTGCAATGGCTTGCTCCGAAAAAAAGAAAGCAGGTGTTGCTTTCTCATTGCAATTAGGTCAACTATGAACTTCCAACTCCTCTCCCAAGAGGAGGACACCAACGGCCGATTCATCTATATGACATGTAAGATTAATGAAGTACTATACACCCGTGTTAATTTATATGTACCAAATGCCAGACAGATTGCCTTCCTAAACAAAATGATGAAAAAATTAGCCTTGATCAAACAAGGTTTCTTAATCTTAGACGGAGACTTAAATGCAGTGGGAGTTCCAACACTTGACTCCTCTACCAAGTCCCAAAGAAAATTGTGCAATCTGAGTACGTTTCTCCACACCCACAATCTGTTTGACATTTGGAGGACTCACCACACAAATGAAAAAGATTATTCATTTTTCTCTGTGATACACCACACTTATACCAGAATAGACCTCTTCCTTACAGACCAATGGACACTCCCCCATATCACCTCCTCCAAAATAGGCACTATCTCGTGGTCAGACCACGCACCTATCACAATAACAATCTCCCCAACAGATAAACTGAGACCCCCAATGATCTGGAGAATGAACACCTACATCCTAAACCTCCCAGAAACAGATACTAAAATCAGAGCAGCCCATGACTTATACTTCTCTATAAACGATACACCCTCCACGGACCTCTTTGTTCTATGGAACGCTCACAAGGCCTTTATGAGGGGCATTTTCATACAATTAAGCTCCCAAGAAAAAAAAATAGAGACCAAAAGTTTAAAACTATTACCCAGCAAATTCGAGATCTGGACAATTATAACAAAAAAAACCCCACTCCCCAAAAAACATTAGAGATACTAAAACTAAGGATTTCCCTAAGAGACCCCTTACTATACCAACACGAAAAACATTTAAAATCGCTTAAATCACAATATTACTCCCTGAATAATAAAGCAGGTGTTTTTTTAGCAAAACGCTTTAAAGGTAAACGCACGACACATAGTATTCCACACATGACCCAAGAGAAAACTGGTCTCAAAGTGTCAGCCCCCAAGGACATAGCAGACACTTTCAGAACCTACTATTCCGAACTTTATGACCTTAAAGCTGACCCACACACTCCCCAGCCCACAACGGAACACATACAGAAATTGCTTTCCCAACTATCCCTACCTAAATTGTCTGAGGACCAAAGAGCATCACTCTCCCAACACTTCACAGAAGCAGAGATAAACAAAATCATAAAAAACCTCCCAAAGTCTAAGGCCCCAGGAATAGACGGCTTCCCCAACGAGTACTACCAAAAATTTTCAGACAAGCTAACACCCCATCTAACTAGTATATTCAACCTAGCAATGACGAGAGGTAATTTTCCCAGAAAAATGTTACAAGCATTGATTACAACAATTCTCAAACCAGGCAAGGACGCTTCACTCCCCGGCAACTACAGACCAATATCCCTTCTTAACTCTGACCTGAAAATATATACTAAGGCATTAGCCCAGAGAATACTAGATATTATTCCCTCCCTCATCCACCCAGACCAAGTGGGATTCATTAACCATTTCAGCCCCAGAAGGATTTCACACTTTAGGACCGAAGCCCTTTTTGCGATTCGGCACTGCGTCGATTTAACTGACAATTGCGCGGTCGTGCGGCGTTGTATCCAAACGAAATTTGCGTCCTTTTTTTCCCACAAATAGAGCGTTCTTTTGGTGGTATTTGATCACCGCTGCGTCATTTCTGATCGCCACTATAAACAAAAGAAGAGTGACAATTTTGCAAAAAAAAACAAATTTCTTACTTTTTGCTAAAATACAAATCCAAAAAAAAAAAATATAAAAAAACATTTTTTTTCATCGGTTTTGGTCAATTTATATTCTTCCTCATATTTGTGATTAAAAAAATTGCAATCGTCGTTTATTGATTGGTTTGCGCAAAAGTGGTCGCGTTTACAGATGATGAGAATTCATTTTTGGGGTTTTTATTTATTTATTTTTTTATTAGTAATGGCGGTGATCTGCGATTTTTAGCGGTACTGCCATATTGGGGCGGACATGTCGGACCATTTTGACACTTTTTTGGGACCATTGGCATTTATACAGCGATCAATACTATAAAAATGCACTGATTACTGTGTAAATACCATTGGCAGTGAAGGGGTTAACCTGCAGGGGGCGCTCTAAGGGTTAACTGTGTTCCCTGGGCGTGTTCTTACTGTATAGGGGCTGCCCTAACAGGGGAAGGGAAGTGATCACACCTTCCGTGTAAAGGAAGGCTGTGATCACAGTCCTTCCCCCTCTCACAGAACGGAGGTCCGTGTTACTTACACGGACCTCCGTTCTTTCACTCCGGGGGGGGCATCGCGGGTAGCCGGCGCACCCGCTCCCTGTCCCTCCCTGGACACAGTGAGTGCGCAGGCGCGCCTCCGGCGGCGCATGTGCGCTCACTGTGCGCGATCTGGCAGCTGCTGTTTTGTCTTAAAGAGCCACCTTGTCGCCATCAGATGCCGATCGGCGGTCGGCAACTGGTTAAGGGACGTCAAGCACCAGACGCAACAAGAAGAATCTTAAATATTCTCAAACACGTAGAGATTCAAAAAATACCCACGCTAATGATCGCACTAGATGCCGAAAAAGCATTTGACCGTGTGCACTGGGGGTTCCTCAGAGAAGTTCTGGGGAAATTTGGATTCTCAGGCCCAATCTTACAAGCAATCTTAGCACTTTACACCGAGCCTTCGGCAAAATTCTTCACAGCAGGGACTCTATCTGAAGAATTTAAAATATCAAACGGCACGCGACAGGGTTGTCCCCTGTCCCCGCTGATATTCACTTTAGTGATGGAGCCCCTAGCGCACACGGTCCGATCCTCAGAAGCTATTAAAGGCATTCAAATAGGACAAACCTACAACAAAATAGGGTTATTCGCAGATGATGTGATTTTAATAACAACTAACCCCCTACGCTCATTACAGGCTCTACATACCACTCTCCAAAAATTCTCCATGCTCTCATACTATAAACTCAACGAAAATAAAACACAAATCTTAGGAATAAACATATCAGCCACCCTCAAACAAAAAATCCGTGCGCTACCCATACACATGGGCTGACTCACACATCCAATACTTAGGTATACACATCCCCAACTCATCAAGTAGAATTAACAACTGCAACTTCCGTTCCTTTCTAGACAAATTACCTAATGAACTGAATAAACTCTCCAAACTAGAATTACTGACCTCAGGCAAAATCCAGCTATTCAAAATGATAGTACTCCCCAAATTACTGTACTTGTTTCGCACAATCCCCATCCTCTTGCCAACCCACTTTTTTAGGAAAATACGCTCCCTAATTCTGAAGTACATATGGAAAAACAAAAGACCTCGCTGTGCAACAGCTATCCTCACGAAACATAGAACCTCAGGCGGTTTATCACTACCAGACGTACGCTACTATCACTTAGCTTCCATACTGGACCAAACCAAAGCTTGGTGGAACCCATCCGAAGAAAAAATTTGGTCCAAAATGGAAACACACCTCATGCAGACGAAAAACCTCAAACTCCAACTTCTTAGCACGCTTCTTCAAAAACGTCCCTCTAACTCTCCATACCCGACCATCCAAGCCACTCTCCAAGCGATAGCTGATATATCCACTAGTAAACTAACTACAACAAACCTTAGACCCATACAACTCCCCCTAGATCTCCTGGAACTATACACCCCAAACATACAACTCTCACTCAGGTTAAACCGTGGCATTTCCACAATACAACAAATTTACAAGGAAGGGAAACTCCTCTCATTCCCCCATCTACAATACCAATTTAACCTCCCAAACACAGAATTTTTCCGATATCTACAGATCTCACATACAATAAGAAAGGAAAATATTCCTACCTCAATCCTAATAGATGAAGACCTTTATCAATTTTATCTCCCAACAAGCAAATGCAAAGGTATTTCCTACTTCTACAATAAACTCACTGACTCCCAAAAATTCACCAAAACAACATCAATGACCAAATGGGAAAAACACTCCAAATATCTGATACTAAATGGCAAAGGGCCCTCTCACAAACACATAAATCAACGCTATGCGCGGACCACTGGGAACTATATTTGAAAAGTATACATAGATGGTAATACACCCCCTATATACTATCCAAAATATCCACAGACAACACAGACACATGTTGGAGGAACTGTGGTGCTATTGGCTCATTGGTACATATCCTCTGGTACTGCAAATCCCTCAAATCATATTGGAACCAAGTTTTCAAGCTGATCTCTGAAATCAATTCCTCACAAGTAATACCCTCACCCGAACAAGCCCTCTTCCACATTTTCTCTAACAATGTCAATACCAAAACTAGACCAATAACCATTCATATTCTCCTATCAGCAAAAACAATCCTTTTGAGAAAGTGGGGCTCACATGATTCCCCAAATATTTCTGAACTGGTCAATGAAATTAACAGATGCTGCTCACTAGAATACATCTTTGCAATCAAAAACAATACGATTACCAAATTTAATAACATCTGGAACCCGTGGCAATCCCACTCATTCTATTCTAAAGTTTGATTCAATGTAAAAGAGAGCAAGAGTCAACTCCACCCACTACACAAACCGCTCCAACCTCAACCTGACACTACCTCCTAATCATGGAATACCACACGGACCATCTACCCACCCCCTCTCACGTCCACAGTATGTTCCCAATTGGGGTGGCGTGGAAGGGAGAGGTGGGTAACGTCATCCATCCATTCGATCCAGTCAGAAAATGATATTCCACACACAACTCTTATCCACTAAAATCTACCTAATAAACATGACAAACTCATAAACCCATTACAATACTGTATGGTCAAAAAGTGCTACAAAAAAAATATGCATCATATGTTTCGCGCTGTCTGATATGAACATTGTCATTATCAAGCTGCATTGTATTATGTAATTTTCATGTTTCTTCCTGTAACACCTGTTTAAAAAACAATAAAGATATTGGAACATAAAGTATTTTCTGAAAGTTTCCTTTCTTAAGAAAATGTTGATCTAAGTTATGTGCCTTGCTTTCAAAAACCTTAGAGTGAGTGCAGCTCCTGTGAATCCTGTACTATTGTCCCATGGGGATCCCTTGTATTACATGTTTAGGATGACTGCTACGTGCATGTAAGAGAGGTTGGGGGGCTGTTGCCAATAATAATTGAAATCCTTAAAAATCATGAGATCAAGAAAAGAGATTTTCTGAAAATCAATATACCTCCGCAATATATCCACGTGGCAGAGGTAATGTGACAAATCGTTTGAGGAAAAAAGCCAACGCCTCCACACTTAATCCCTATCAACATAAACTGAGAGTGTGGAAGCGCTGCCAACAAAATAGATACTAAAATAAAGTATGAAGGAATAGCAAATTCTAATAATGACAGGTTTTGGGCTGTAGAACTTAAGCAAAACTTCAGGTGAATGGAAAAGCACCTAAGTGATTAACAAAAAGTGCACATGAAATGATATAAAAGGAATACCAAAAAATGTGCAAATAGAACACAAGTGCTTATCATAAAGTGAATACAAATCCAATTCTTATTAGTACTACTAAATGTGCAAACAATGCAGATAAATAAAGTGCTGATGGCATCAAGCAATAAAGTGATCAAGGCAGGCTAATAATCTGGAAATAGAAGCAAAGTCTATAGGCAAACAGATGTGAGGGAATCCCTTCTTGTGACAGGCATATTAGTCCATAAATGAATGATCAGACTGGAATGCTGACGTGCTCCCTTCACCGTGTAGAGTAGACCCTCACCTCTAGAGAAGACCCCACCAGGTCTAATCTCTCATAGGTGCTGTAAATAATTCATGCAATCCCATGGCAACACTGTGTCCTCCCCCAGATAGATTGGAAGCTCACCTCAGACTAAGACCCCAATGGGCCTAGTAGCGCATGGCTGACGCAGGTAACTATCCAGGCAGTGTCCCATTAGAGCTTGTGTTCAGGATCCCCAATATCCCCAATATTTTAGTAGTAAGCCACCATGTAAACAAAAAAGACACCTCCAATAGTGCAATAACGTATTTACCATAGATGGAAGGTAATAACTGACAATGCCCCACATTTATTAGTAATAAAACCAGCATGTAATCCAATAAAATCCACAATAAAATGCACATAAATCTCACGTGTCAAATGCAAGTACCACCGCCAGGCTGGACCTCTACATGTTTCACCACCCCACATGGCTTCATCTGGATCTTCATCCATCCATACTTTATTTCAGTATCTATTTTGTTGGCAGCACTTCCACACTCTCAGTTTATGTTGATTACTGTTTTTAGATGGTGTGAAACACTAAAGGTGGCAGCTCTGATAACAAATCCCAGATCATTGTATAGTGTTTGGCAGCGCATTACCACTTCATAACAATATTGTTGGCACTTAATCCCTATTGCAACCCAGTATGGGTCCCAGTATGACTCCTTCTAGAGCCCATTGTTGGTTTTTATTTTTGTTTATAATTATTTTCTGTTTGTATAATGTATTGTTTGTATTACTTACTACTATAAAAGCTTTGCACATAAAGTGGATCCTGAAGAAGCCCACCTTGGGCGAAACGCATTGATGCTGTTAGCCTTCATTTCACTCCAAATGATTTGATGGCTATGTAACAAGTCTGGCAGCGTGTACCACATGTTTCTAGACATTTCTTCTAGAATTTTAACAATGTACATTTAATATTGTTGATTTTATCTTGCATTATCTTGGTATCTGACTGTATTTTTTTTTACTGTCACCCTAAAATCCCCTATTTCCCCAATGCTCTCTTTTTGGGAGTCCTGTGGAAACCCCATTTTCTTACCTAAGGCTATATAGCATTAGGTATAGGGCTAAGGGTAAATTCCTCATGGTGACCAGGCTCCTCCCACTTCCATTCATGCTGTGTTTGTCAGAATGCGTTTTAGGGGAATTCTCATATTTGTCAACCTGACAGACATTTGTATTTTTTTTAAGAGATTTTATTGGTATTGCAAAACATGTTGGCGATACAATTTGATTTAGTATGGGCCCATACGGCCAGGATTATACATTTTATGTAATCGATTAAGAACAGAAAGACAATAGAGCGACATAATGATATTACAATACAACTGTATAAGGCAACTATAAGAGACTGGATGGGTCTCCCTTTATTGTAACTGGGGTAAAATAACCTGAGGGTGAGGGGGGGGGGGTAGGGGACATTTGTATTTTAAATGTTAGTAACCCTATTGCTATAGTATAAAGATGAAGGTATATCTGTAAATTAAGTCTTTTAAAATAAGCCCGGGCATGTCCATTTCCTGGGACCCATGAATCTCTCATTGATTTCTTTTCTTTTCCAAGGCCTCATTGATTTCTTCTTCCCCAGGTCATCCCCACTTCTCCTGTAACGATTAGAGGTCTGAAGTTGACTACCAGTGAGAACTGTGAGGAACTCAAGAGAGTGACATTCCTGGAATTGCCAAACTTTAGTAGAAGGTTTGTGAGGATAGGAGCAGTCAGTGGTGTGGGCAGCAGAAACCAACGTTTTCACCATGAGCGTCATCTGTACAGCTGACCAGACCACCACCCATTGGACATAGTGAGAGATGTTTAATAATGGATTTGGTTATCCCTATACTCACTCCATTTTTTACCAAAATGTGAGTGCAAAACGTATTTGTGATTAATAAATGGGGTTTACTTACTACACTTGACATGTGCAATGTTTGTGTTTGGGTATATGTTAAAGTAAATAAAGCTTAAAATAGAGATAGCGTGTACATGGCTGTTTTTTGTAATAACTTTGGGTGCATCTATAGCAATGATTTGCTGTGTATGCCTGTTCAATGAATAGTTAAAATGTAGGCAAATAAAAGGTCTCAATGTGTGTTTGTGCATAAAAAAAACTGAGTAAGAGTTTACATCTGCTAGTCTATTTACATATCTATACTGTCAGTGTGGCGGAATTCATTCCATCGAAGTGTCGGGATTGTTACAAAATGTGTTATAATGCAGCCACATTATTCCACGTTATTAATATACATGCCCTCTTTGTTTGACTGCTACCTAAAGTGTAAAGAATTTATTCAAACATTTTGTTTGAGTGAAAAAGCAAACTGTGCTGATATATTTTTTAAGAGTGTTACATTGAAAAAAAGTAGTGAAATAAATTTTTATTATGTATTGTATATTAAAGTGATTGTAAACACTGTTATTTTTTTAAAATAACAAAAAAAAATAACATAACATAACCTGCTCTGCGCAATGGTTTTGCAATGGTTTTGCCACCAATGAGAAGGGAGAGAGCCAAGAAAGCCTCTGCTCTCATACACATCAATAGATTGAGATAAGGGGGGCTGAGGAGGGGAGCTGCATACTGAAGGTTTTTTTACCCTAATGCAGGGAATGCATTAAGGTAAAAAAATTCTTCAGGCTTTAGAACCACCCTTATTAGCAGTGTATAATTTTATAAATGGTAAGTAGAGTTGAGAGAACTCGAACTGTAAAGTTCGGGTTCGTACCGAACTTTTGGGTGTCCGGGAGGCGGACCCGAACCCGAACCCGCACTTTTCAAAAAAAGTCCGGGTTCGGGTCCGGGGTTCTGGTAATTTAATAAAAGTTTTGAAAATTGCTGTAACAAAGTCCTGGAAAGTCCTAGAGGTCTGCAAAGGGAAGGAAAATGGGGCTAAGGGTCGGACAAGTGCCCTACAAAGAAATGGGGACAGGGAAAAAACTTAAAAGCATTTTTAAACTAAAATCACATCACACTGCTATGGCTTCTCCCGCTAATTTATACTTTTCACACACAGTTTGAAGATGATTGTAGAACAGTGATATGGCTTCTCCCGGCTAATTTATAGTTTTCACACACAGTTTGAAGATGATTTTAGAACACTGCTCTGGCTTCTCCCGCTAATTTATACTTTTCTCATGCAGTTTGAAGATGGTCCACATCCACCTTCATTTTTGATTTTTTTAATGTGATTTTAGTTTAAAAATGCTTTTAAGTTATTTCCCTGTCCCCATTTCTTTGTAGGGCACTTGTCCAACCCTTACCCCCATTTTCCTTCCTTTTGCAGACCTCTAGGACTTTCCAGGACTTTGTTACAGCCATTTTTATGCCTAAAAGTTCAGGTCCCCATTGATTTCATTGGGGTTCGGGGTCCGGGTCAAAGTTCGGGTCCTGTCCAGACCCGAACCCGGACTTTGTCCCGAAGTTCGGCCGAACCAACAGAACCTGAACTTCCAGAGGTTCGATCAACTCTAATGATAAGCATGATGTGGAAACACTATAGTTGTGTTGCACAAACCGTGGTTCTAACACCACTTTAGTAACATAGTTAATAAAGCTGATTCATAAGAATAAATGCAACCTTTTTCAGATTACCTGCTGTCAATTTTGCCATATAATTAACTGAATGTCTGTGCAAAGCGTATGTACATTCTGTATATTTAAATAAGGAACAACATGAGATCTTTATAATAGCAAATGAGTGTCAATGTAAAAGATAACCATTTTGCAGGATGAGCTACTTTAAAAGTGCACCACCATCAAACTGCCAAGAAAAGTTTTCATTTAAATGACAGCGCCTACTCACTCTCATTTTGATTGCTGGTATTCTTTTTGTGCAGATATCTGCACTAATAGTACAGTCCCTAAATATACATGTACATTCTTCTTCTGATCCTAAATCTAAACTTCTGAAAGTAGTGTTCACTGGTTCAAGCATCACCTACCCTAAAACCAGTGGCAGCTGGGGGTTTTTTTGAGGAGGGGGCGGAAAACAACAACCACCACCCCCCCTCCAACTGCCGGTCAGTCAGTCGGCCGACAGCAGCCCCCCCATCTGAAGCAGGTGTATGCATGGAGTACTGTATACAGATGAATGCCCTGTAGCGGGTCACTCACCATTTGCTGCTGGTCCGGGATTCCAATCCTGATGATCTTTGCGTTCCCCACTATCTCTTCCATCTGCCAGCCAGGTGGGTCTGCATCTGATCTGGGGGGGTGTGTCTGATTCGGGGGGGTCTCCTCCAAGGGGGTTGGTAGGGGAGTTTCTGGTGGAGGTGTCGGTGGAGGAAGAGGGGCTCCTGTCATCCTCCCCCTTGGAGATGTTGGTGATGTGGGACTCAGGGGAGTCTGCGATGTTGGGGTGTCTTCTGCCTGTCTGGGGGGATTGTCCTCCTGGCTCTGGGAGAGCAGACTTTACGGGGAGCCCCGAGATCCCTTGGGAGCTGGGTGAAAGGGGATCGGTCCGCTTTGGGTGCTCAGGAGCTGGAGACACAACATGTGCAGAAGAGGGGGAGGAGTGGAGTGGAGTGGAGAGACTGCAATATAGAGAAGAGGAGAGAAGCAGTGGCGACTCGTGGGTTGGTCGGTCCTCCGTCTCCTCAAGCCATGTGTCATGCTACAGCCATGTGTCTCATTACTCCTCCTCCCAGGTCAATAGGATCCTTTCTCCTTTTGGAAAATCGTGAAACAGCTCTCACAACCCACTTCCTGACTGGCAGGGAGGAGATTCGGTGTGAAAATAGTGAATATTAATTCGGTATTATCACACAACTGGGTGAGCCCACCCTTTTTTGAAGCCTATTAGAGCCTCTGGCTCTAATCACGTGCTTCAAAAAACACACCCTCCCTGTATGTAGATTAGGGGGCCGGATGCATGGATAGGGGGGCGGCACCCATGCGCTCCTTATGGACAGGCCGCGACTGCCAAAACCTTTGAAAAGTTTACTCACAAATATTTTAGCAAACATACCAGATTGACATCGCTCAGGACCTACAGTTGTGCTCATAAGTTTACATACCCTGGAAGAATTTATGATTTTTCAGAGAATATGAATGAGAACACAAAAATTTTCCTTTCACTCCAGGTTAGTGTTTGGCTGAAGCCATGTATTATCAATCAACTGTGTTTACTCTTTTTAAATCATAATGACAACAGAAACTACCCAAATGACCCTGATCAAAAGTTTACATACTACAGTTCTTAATACCATGTATGGCCCCCTTTTACATCAATGACAGCTTGAAGTCGTTTGTGGTATATGTGGAAGAGGCTCTTTATCTTCTCAGATGGCAAAGCTGCCCATTCCTCTTGGCAAAAAGCCTCCAGTTCCTGGAAATTCTTAGGCTGTCTTGCATGAACTGCACGTTTGAGATCTCCCCAGAGTGGCTCAATGATATTGAGGTCAAGAGACTGAGATGGTCACTCCAGAACCTTCACTTTATTCTGCTGTAGCCAATGAGAGGTCAACTTGGCCTTATATTTTGGATCATTGTCATGTTGGAATGTCCAAGTACATCCCATGCACAGCTCCCTGGTTGATGAATGCAAATGTTCCTCCAGTATTTTTTTTATAACATACTGCATTCATCTTGCCATCAATTTTGACCAAATTTCCTGTGCTTTCATAGCTCACACAAAAAACATCAGCAATCCACCTCTATAAGGCTCACAGGTATGGTTGAGCGAACCCGAACAGTAAAGTTCGGGTCCGTCCCGAACTTTGGGGTGTCCGAGACCCCGACCCGAATCCGGACATTTGAAAAAAAGTTTGGGTTCGGGTTCTGGGTTCGGGTATTTGATCCTGCCTGTTGAGTAGCTGCAGGGCAGCCAATCAACAAGCGTTTCACTGGTTTGCCCTTAGAAGCCATCACAGCCATGCCTACTAATGGCATGGCTGTAATTGGCCAGTGCATCATGTGACCCAGCCTCTTTATAAGCTGGAGTCACTTAGTGTTGCATGTCACATTCTCTGGCTAGTGTAGGGAGAGGATGCTGCCGGCGCTGTGAGGGACAGATTTCAGATATAATAACATCTCATCCTGCATTACAGAACGAGCTGATTGTGGACAAGGTAGAGATTACTACTACTACTTATTTGAGGGACAGATTGCAGATCTCATCCTGCATTACAGAACGATCTGATTGTGGACTAGGTACAGATTACTACTACTACTGCTTTTAGGGACACATTGCAGATTTAATAACATCTCATCCTGCATTACAGAACGATCTGACTGGACTAGATAGAGTCTACTGCTTAGAGGGACAGATTATTGTTCTAAAATTATCTCCTAGTTCTATAGGGTCAGGTTCATGCTTTTGCTGTAAGGGACAGATTATTGCTCTAAAATCATCGCCTACTCCTATAGGGTCAGGTTCCTGCTGTTGCTGTAAGGGACAGATTATTGTTCTAAAATCATCGCCTACTCCTTGGTGGTGAAGTGGTGCTGTTCCGCAGAGCGACTGACCCGTGCGTGCTGCAGCTGAAACTCCACTATTGCCTGCTGCTGCTCACACAGTCTCTCCAGCATGTGCAAGAGTTCCACCTTGTGGGCACGTTGCATAGGAGGCGGTGAGCGGGAAGGCCGAAGATCCGCTGCAGCGCAGACAGGCGAGCTGCAGCAGGGTGAGAACGCCGAAAGTGCGCACAGACGGCCCACACTTTCTGCAGCAGTTCTGACATATCCGGGTAGTTTTTTAGAAATTTCTGTACCACCAAATTCAGCACATGCTCCAGGCAGGGGATGTGCGTCAAACCGGCTAGGCCCAGAGCCGCTACGAGATTTTGCCCATTGTTGCACACCACCAGGCCAGGCTTGAGGCTCAGTGGCAACAACCACTCATCGGTCTGTTGTTCAATGCCCGTCCATAGCTCCTGCGCAGTGTGGGGTTTATCCCCCAAACATATCAGTTTTAAAATAGCCTGCTGTCGTTTCCCCCTGGATGTGCTGAAGTTGGTGGTGAAGGTGTTACGCTGAGCGGATGAGGAGGTGGTAGAGGAGGAAGGAAGCGCAGTAGAAGGAGGAGGCAACAGGAAGCCAAAGAGAAATGCCCTGCAATCCTCGGTGGCGGAAGGACATGCGCCAAATGGCTAGCCGCCTCAGGCCCACCCGCCACTACATTTGCCCAGTGTGCAGTTAGCGAGATATAGCGTCCCTGCCCGTGCTTACTGGTCCATGTATCAGTGGTTATGTGGACCTTGCCACAGATGGCATTGCGCAGTGCACACTTGATCTTGTCCCCGACTTGTTTGTGCAGGGAAGGGATGGCTCACCTGGAAAAGTAGTGGCGGCTGGGAACCACATACTGTGGGACAGCCACCGCCATCAGGTTTTTAAAACTGTCTGTGTCCACCAGACGGAATGACAGCATTTCAAAGGCCAGGAATTTTGCAATGCTGGCATTCAGGACCAGGGATCGCGGGTGGGTAGGGGGGTACTTCCTCTTTCTCTCCAGTGTTTGGGAGATGGAGAACTGTAAGCTTCCATGGGACCATGTGTAAATGCTTGGGGACGGTGGCGGACATGGTGGCGTTGCTGTCATATGCTCTGTTTGCTGGGTGGCAGGTGACACTGCCACTGTAGAGGTGGAGGAAGAGGCCGAGGCAGCAGCAGAAGAGGAAGCAGGAGGAGGACGAGACCTTTCTTGGATTTTGAGAAAATTATTCCAATGCAGCTTGTGCCTTGAATTTAGATGCCTGATCATGCAGGTTGTGGTCAGGTTTAGAACATTTATGCATCGGCTCAGGCTATCATTGCACAGCGTGCAAACCGCGTCTTGTCGTCAGCACATTGTCTGAAGAACTGCCGCGTGGGGGAACGCGTTTGAGCTGCCTTTGGTGTGCTAGGTCCCTGGGTGCGGTTGGTAGTAGCAGGCCTACTGTCTAGGGGACGCTCGCTCCGCTTTTGCAACCTGCTTCCTCTTTTGCTGTGCTGGTGCCTCTGTGCGACAACCACCTCTTCCTCCAAACTGCACACGTCACTCGCATGACAGTCATTCCATTTGGGGTCTAGGACCTCATCATCCTCCTCATCATCATCTTCCACCCACCCTTCACCACTGCCTTCCTTGTCAGTCTGCACACTGATGAAAGCTGCAGCAGTTGGCACCTGTGTTTCGTCATCATCAGAGACGTGCTGCGCTGGTGTTTCCATGTCCTCATCCTGCAACAGAAGTGATTGGGCATCGGTGCACTCAATTCCTTCCACTTCTGGGGCAGGGCTATGTGGATGGCCCACGGAAAGCACACCAGGAGAGTCATCAAACAGCATAAGAGGCTGCTGCATGACTTGGGGCTCAGACTGCTTGGCTAATTTACAAGGGGTTGAGGTGAAAGACAGATGGCCATGGGGTTCAGGTGCCAGCTCTGAGCTTTCATCAAGGGACCGGGAGAGAGACAATGTGAAGGAACTGGAGGCATTGTCAGCCACCCAATCTACTTTCGCCTGTACTTCCTCTGGCCTCACCATTCGTTGAGCGTCATTTGGGCCTACCATATAACGTTGAAGGTTCTGTCGGCTACCTGAGGAAGGTGTTTCACTTGTGCGTGTAGCACAATGTGGTACCAATGTGGTACCAATATTCAAAAAGGGACAGAGACCTATTCCTGGAAATTATAGGCCAGTCAGCCAAACATCAATAGTGGATAAATTATTGGAGGGAATGATTAGGGACTATATCCAAGGATTCACAGAGGAAAAGAATATCATTAGTAGTAATCCGCATGGGTTTATGAAAGGTCGTTCCTGCCAGACCAATCTCCTAACATTCTATGAAGAAGTGCGCTGCCATCTAGATATGGGGAGGCCTGTAGATGTGATGTATCTGGATTTTGCAAAAGCATTTGATACAGTCCCCTATAAGCGCTTAATTTACAAGCTAAGATCTACAGGCATGAACTATAGGGTTTGTGCTTGGGTAAGAAACTGGTTACAAGGATGTGTCCAAAGGGTAGTGATAAATAACATGTACTCAGACTGGTCTGAGGTGGTGAGTGGAGTACCTCAGGGTTCGGTCTGGGGGCCAATTCTATTCAAGGTATTTATAAATGATATATGGGATAAATAGTTCAGTCTTCATTTTTGCGGAGGACACATAGATAAACAGAGCAATAAAACCACTCCGGGACATAGAAACTTTATAGAATGACCTAAATAAAATAATGGAGTGGGCAGACGAATGGCAAATGACGTTTAATGTGGAGAAATGTAAAGTAATGCACATGGGGGCAAAAAACATAAATGCAAACTATTCAGAATCAAGGATGGAGAAGGATCTAGGGGTCCTAATTGATGACAGATTAACCACTTGCCGACCGCCTGCCGTGGCTTGACGTCTGCAAAGTTGTTCATTACCGTGAAACGCCTTCACCTGACGGCGGCCACGATAATGAGTATTGTGAGCACGCACCGCCGAAGTTCCATAGGGGCCAGGGAGCGGGTAGGGCAGACTCAATCTCCACCGCCTATCCGCGATGGCTCCCTCGCAGTGAGAGAATGGAGGTCCATGTATGTAAACACGGATCTCCGCTCTGACAGAGGGGGAAGGGATGTGATCACAGGCTTCATATATATGGAAGCAGTGATCACTCCCCACCCCCTGCCAGCCCAGCCCCCATACAGTTAGTAACACACTGAGGGAACACCTATTGATTTACATGCTGGACCAGGCTGCCTACATTATTGCTCCTATATATGAGTGGATTGTGACACCAATAAGTAATCTGGCAGCTAATTGTTTGTTTTTTCTGACCCTCATTATACAGTCAGGTCCATAAATATTGGGACATTGACACAATCCTAATCTTTTTGGCTCTATACACCACCAAAATTGATTTGAAATGAAACAAACAAGATGTGCTTTAACTGCAGACTTTCAGCTTTAATTTGAGGGTATTTACATCCAAATCAGGTGAACGGTGTAGGAATTACAACTGTTTGTATTCTCCTCCCACTTCTTAAGGGACCAAAAGTAATGGGACAGATTAACAATCATAAATCAAACTTTCACTTTCACTTTCACTAATACTTGGTTGCAAATCCTTTGCAGCCAATTTCAGCCTGAAGTCTGGAACGTATAGACATCACCAGATGCTGGGTTTCATCCCTGGTGATGCTCTGCCAGGCCTCTGCTGCAACTGTCTTCAGTTCCTGCTTGTTCTTGGGGCATTTTCACTTCAGTTTTGTCTTCAGCAAGTGAAATGTATGCTCAATCGGATTCAGGTCAGGTGATTGACTTGGCCATTGCATAACATTCCACTTCTTTCCCTTAAAAACTCTTTGGTTGCTTTCGCAGTATGCTTCGGGTCATTGTCCATCTGCACTGTGAAGTGCCGTCTAATGAGTTCTGAAGCATTTGGCTGAATATGAGCAGATGATATTGGCCAAAACACTTCAGAATTCATCCTGCTGCATTTGTCAGCAGTCACATCATCAATAAATACAAGAGAACCAGTTCCATTGGCAGCTATACATGCCCACGCCATGACACTACCGCCACCATGCTTCCCTGATGAGGTGGTATGCTTTGTTTAATGAGCAGTTCCTTACCTTCTCCATATTCTTCTCTTCCCATCACTTCAGTACAAGTTGATCTTGGTCTCATCTGTCCATAGGATGTTGTTCCAGAACTGTGAAGGCTTTTTTAGATGTTGTTTGGCAAACTCTAATCTGGCCTTCCTATTTTTGAGGCTCACCAATGGTTTACATCTTGTGGTGAACCCTCTGTATTCAGTCTGGAGAAGTCTTATGTTGATTGTTGACTTTGACACACATACACCTACCTCCTGGAGAGTGTTCTTGATCTGGCCAACTGTTGTAAAGGGTGTTTTCTTCACCAGGGAAAGAATTCTACGGTCATCCACCACAGTTGTTTTCCATGGTCTTCCGGGTCTTTTGGTGTTGCTGAGCTCACCGGTGCGTTCTTTCTTTTTAAGGATGTTCCAAACAGTTGATTTGGCCACACCTAATGTTTTTGCTATCTCTCTGATGGGTTTGTTTTGTTTTTTCAGCCTAATGATGGCTTGCTTCACTGATAGTGACAGCTCTTTGGATCTCATATTGAGAGTTGACAGCAACATATTCCAAATGCAAATAGCACACTTGAAATGAACTCTGGACCTTTTATCTGCTTCTTGTAAATGGGATAATGAGGGAATAACACACACCTGGCCATGGAACAGCTGAGCAGCCAATTGTCCCATTACTTTTGGTCCCTTAAAAAGTGGGAGGCACATATACAAACTGTTGTAATTCCTACACCGTTTACCTGATTTGGATGTAAATACCCTCAAATTAAAGCTGAACGTCTGCAGTTGAAGCACATCTTGTTTGTTTCATTTCAAATCCATTGTGGTGGTGTATAGAGCCAAAAAGATTAGAATTGTGTCGATGTCCCAATATTTATGGACCTGACTGTATATTATAGATTTTTGTTCTTAGTGGCTATATTTTTCTATTAATGCAGACTCTCCTATCTTCCCTTGATGGGTTTGGGTGTCTTTGGTTGATACCTCCTTGGAATTGCATACTGGCAGTTTTTTTTCTTCACTGGTGCTGTAAGTTCAGACCAATAAAAACATATATTCATGTACTGTTACTTGCCATTTTGTTTATGCTGTATCCTGCTATGTGTTCATTTTTTTGATAATTACTGTTGTTTCATCTGTAGTGCATGTATGTACTTGTAACATGGAACAGCCACTCCTTTTAGGAAGACTCATAGAAAGTCGAAACGTCAGGGAGTTCCATGTCTTATGTAGTACTCATATTGTACCATGTGACCATATTTTATCTATTTCTTCTATTCAACATTTTAACGATGTTCAAATAGAAATTAGATTTTTTTACCTATCTGTTTGGTGTTGCCTATAAAGTCCCATTGAACCTTTCTTTTGTGCAAATGTATAAATACAGTGGTCCATATAGTGAGCTTGGTGTTGAGTTATTCACTTTAAGGTCATCACAGAGGACAAGCGGACACTCTTTTTACGTCTAGAGAAAAAAAGATTATATCTCTAAATATGGAAAGGTTTCTTCACAGTAAGAGCTGTGAAAATGTGGAATAGACTTTCTCCAAAGGTGGTTCTGGCCAGCTCAGTAGATTGCTTTAAAAAGGCCTGGATTCTTTCCTTATTGTACATAATATAACTGGGTATTGATGGTAAAGTTGATCCAGGGTAGATCCAATTGCCTCTCGGGGGATCAGTAAGGAATTTTTTCCCCTGCTGTGTCAATTCGGATCATGCTTTGCTGGGGTTTTCATCTTCACCTGGATCAACTGTGGATGAAGGATTGCGTATATGGGATTGTATGTTTTTTTTGGTTGAACTGGAACTATGTAACTATGCAACTATGTCTCAATGCTTTATTTTGCTGAAAAATCACTTTGAAAATCACCCCTAGCATTTTAGGCCGTGACTATCTTGAGTAAGGGCAAATGATTGACATGGCATTTATTTCCTGCACTGAGCTCAAGTGTGCATACAGGAGAGCGTGCTTATCTGAGAAAACCTCTCTTCCTCTCCTCCCCTTCTGAAGACTCCTGGGATGCATGACATCATTTGCCTAGGCATGGAAAGCAGGAAGTAACTGAAGAAATGTAAAATTAAAACAAGTAAATATAATATACAGTACTTTCCTATCTAGTTACTAATGCTAGCAGCATAAGGATTAAAAATAATCAATGTTGATTGGGAGAGTGAAGTTCCACTTTAACCTTCATACTTAAAGTGTTACTAAACCCACAACAGTAAAATCAGCCTGTATATGCAGTAAAGCATGCTTGGGGGCACTGTACACATGCTCAGTTTGGTGTGTATTGCTAGAGAGTTTTTTTTTCTTGGGAGGGTGCATGTGATAAACACAGGGCCAAACAGCACTGTCCAGACAGAGGGTCAGGAGTCCTGCAGCCTCATAGGATAATCAGAGTAGAATGAAAACTCCTCCTACAAGTTTTAACCAGACACTGATAGAAGTCACATGACTGCTATATACTGCTGATGAGAAAAGTTATTTAGTAGTTTATATTTACTAAAATAATTGCATTTCCATGGTTTATGTACTGTTAGAGACCAGATATAGTGAATGCAGGGTCCTCGGTTTAGTCACACTTTAAAGTGGAGTTCCACCCTTTCCTTATGTTTATTAAAAGTCAGCAGCTACAAAAAGTGTAGCTGCTGGCTTTTAATAAACAGACATTCACCTGTCTCCCGGTCCAGCGACGGAACCGAACAGAGCTTCGCTCCTCTCCCCCTCCCCTCCATGGCGCTGGCATTGCTACTGTGGGCACCCGGCCTCGGCTGCACGGCCAGGCACACACTGAACATGCGCGAGCGGCCTTGCGCTTTGTGATTGGTCCCAAAGTCTTCTAGGACCTATACTGTGTCCCAGAAGACTTCGGAAGGGAGGGGGAAGGAGACCTTCCACTTCCAATCGCCTAAGGCGACCAGGGCAGAAGTACCCGAAAAAATCGGGTATCCCCACCACCCCTCCTCCCCAAAAGCTCTGTTTCAGCATCCGGAGCTGGGGAGGAGGACTTAAAGCGGAAGTTCCACTTTTGGGTGGAACTCCGCTTTAAGTGTTTTTAAAGGATAAGTTCACCTTTTCACAAAAATAATAAATGTACATTTTTTGCAGGTAAAAAAATGTGTATTTATTTTTTCTTTTTTTTTGCAGGAGCCTGTAAAGCATTGCACCAACAATTAGCAGATCGCTGGTGCCATGCAGGTTTCTTGCAGATCTATCACTGTATCTTGTACGAGGAAGCTGGTACATGCTGACAGGAAGAATGACTGAACTACCACAGCACTTACAGAGCCCTGGTAGTTCATGGAAAACTACAAGCCGACAGCCACAAAGGCTGCTAGACCTTGTAGTTTTCCATTCACAGAGAGCTGTGAATGAGTGATGCAGCTGGATGGGAGGAGAAGATTCCTCGCTAGCTGTCACAGCAGGGGAGCAGAAGGTGCTGGGCCCAATGCATTCATAACATTTTACACCCCGAATATGGGTTTAACATGTTATCAAAGGTGAACTTATCTATTAAATCCTTACATATCCCCAGTGAAGTGACTACCCACAAGTAATACACAGAGATTAAACAAATCCTCCTACATAAGTTGTACCTGTTGTGGGGGATTATCTTAGAGTGAAGAATTTTCAGAAAGGCAATCCAGCCATATGCAAGGTTAAGGGCTTCCTGCCCATGTTTATTTGCTCAGCAAATAAAACAAAACAGAAAGGCATTCTGCACAGGGATAGAAAACATAGTCCAAGAGCAAAAGTCCATCAAATTAATATAAGCCTCCTGGCTAATAGATAGACCTCACTGGGTCTGCTTCAGTCCTGCATGATCCACTTTCTAATGTGAACAGCTTGGGTTGATTGATGTGGCATCTGTGAGTCCAGCCTTGAGACACACAGTGATACAACATTTAACAGTATTGGTTCTCAAAAGTTTATACATATACTGCATTAGGATTTTATCATCTCAGGATTTTAACCCATGTTATGCATGTATGGATATGGAGTTCTAGTTATGTGTAAGTGTTAGCGCTCCACCTTTTTTGCTTATGTCTAGTCCTGCAGGCATGTTCACTCACAGTGTGCCTTCTCTCTCAGCATCATACTGATTTAAAGGCAACATTATACCCTAGGTGGGGAGCAAGGTGTGTCCAGTGATTAACCCCTTGATGCCTACAGACCTTAAGAATCTCAAGACTCTATGTGGCAGATGAGCTCCATCAATAACTGACAGGGGCTGTTTGTCACATACCTCCCCCCTCTGTTTGAATCCGTGGGTTTGAACACCCACTATTAAACAGTGGGTTCTAGAAAGGACATCCACATTTTTCTGATTACAACCAGCTCTGTGTTCCACTTTAAACGAAAAATCTTGGAGAGCCAGGAACCAATGGATAAGCCTTGCATTACGATCCTTAGCCTGGGCCATCCATTTCAAGGGAGCATGGTCTGTTATGAGTGGGAAGTGGAGTCTCCGCAAGATGTACCATAGAGCCTCCAAGGCCCACTTATTGGCCAAGCACTCTCGTTCCACAATACTATAATTTCCCTCTGCCGGAGTCAGCTTCTGACTCAAATAGACCACCGGGTGTTCCTCGCTTCCTACCACCTGTGACAAGACAGCCCCCAGACCTATACTCGAGGCATCGGTCTGGACCACAAACTCTTTGCTAAAGTCTGGGGCCACCAACACAGGCTTTTTATAAAGGGCCTCCTTCAGACTTTGGAAAGCTGCTTCAGCCTCAGGATTCCACTTTATCGCTACAGAGGAGCTTTTGCCCTGGGGTGGGGTAAGTTAAGGGTGCTGCCATTGTGGCAAAGTTTAGGTTGAACCTCCGAATATACCCAACCATGCCTAGGAAGATTCTCACTTGTTTTTTTGTTTTTTGGTAACAGGAGCAGGCCAGCCTTTAATGGCTTCTACCTTATGGACTTGGGGTTTGATTAGGCCCCGCCCAATAGTGTATCCCAGATAAGGGCCTCTTCTAACCCTATGGCACACTTCTTTGGGTTTGTAGTTAAGCTGACTTTTCTAATGGAGTTAATGACAGCCTGGACTTTGGGTAGGTGACTTTCCCAATCTGTGCTCCAAATAACCACATCATCTAGATAGGCTGCAGAATAGTGTTGATGTGGGCTAAGTTTCTCATCCATTATCCGCTGGAATGTAGCAGGAGCTCCATTTAACACAAAGGGCATCCACACATACTGCCATAATCCCTCAGGTGTTGCAAAAGTGTGTTTTTTTCTTGTGCTTCCTCTGTCAGGGGAACCTGGCAATACCCTCTAGTGAAATGGTTAGAGTGGTTATGTACCTGGTGGAGCCCAACTTCTCCACTAATTCATCAACCAGGGGCATGGGATAGATATCAAACTTTTACACTTCATTCAGTTTCCGGAAGTCATTGCAATATCTTAAGGACCCATCTGGTTTGAGAACCAAGACTATCGGACTACAACACTCACTTTTGGACTTCTCTATCACCCCAAAGTCGAACATCCTCTGAACTACCTCTGTTGCGGCCTGTCTGCGGGCCTCTCGGATACGATAAGGCTTAAGCTGCACTCGAACCTTTGCGTTAGTGACAATGTCATGTTTAATTACATTTGTGCAGCCTAGCAACTCTGAGTAGAAGTCTTTATTGCACTGTAGAAGCTCTCTGACCTCCTGCTGTTGGGACATCGACTCAGGTATCTCAACCTCACTTATGCCGTCCTCTTTCTTTAGTGGCTGATCACCCAGGGCCAGGAGAGCTTCCCTGTCTTTCCATGCTTTAATTAAATTTACATCATAGACCTGCTCTTTCTTACATCTTTCTGGTTGGTATACCTTATAGTTTACCTCCCCAACTTTTCCAGTATTTCATAGGGTCCTTGCCACTTTGTTAGGAACTTACTTTCCACTGTAGGGACTAAAACAAGTACTCGATCTCCAGGATGGAAAGTTGGAACCTTCGCCAACCTATTGTACACTCGACTCTCTGCTTCCTGGGCTTGCTGCATGTGTTCTCGAACAAGGGGCATTACCGAGGCAATTCTATCCTGCATGGCTGAGATATGCTCTATGACACTCTGGTAGGGAGTAGTTTCAGTCTCCCAGGTTTCCTTAGCGCTATCCAGCAACCCTTGGGGATGCCTCTTATACAAAAGTTCAAAGGATGAGAACATCGTAGAAGACTGGGGAACCTCTCTAATTGCAAATAACAGATATGGCAGTAGAAAATCCCAGTCTCTCCCATCTTTAGTGACCACCTTCTTTAGCACAATCTTGAGGGTTTTGTTAAACCGTTGTACCAACCTATTGGTTTGATGGTGGTAAACCAAAGTATGCAAATGCTTAATGTTGAACAACTTGCACAAATCTTTTATTACTTTTGACATAAAGGGAGTACCTTGGTCAGTTAGAATCTCTTTTGGGATCCCGGTACAGCTAAACATGTGGAACAACACTTTGGCTATTGTCTTGGAGGAAGTGTTTCTTAATGGAACATTTTCAGGATATCGGGTGGCATAGTCCGTGACCACTAGGACGTGTTGATAGCCTCTAGCAGACTTAACTACCGGCCCTATCAGATCCATAGCAATTTGATCAAAAGGAACCTTAATAATGGGCAATGGCACTAGTAGGCTATGGTAATGGGGCATCAGGGTTGCCTTTTGACACTCAGGGCATGACACACAATGGTTTCTCACATTAGCATGTATGCCGGGCCAAAAGAAACGCTGTAAAATACGTTCTTTGGTCTTTTCATAGGCCAGGTGACCCCTCCCAGGGGATGTGTATGGGCCAGGTTTAACACTGTCCTCCTATAAGGGTCAGGCACCACGAGTTTTTCCACAACCGCACCCTGAATTTTGTCAACCCGATATAACATGTCATGGTTAACCACCATGAGGAAACACATAATCCAAACCCGGGGTTACTGAGGTCCCATTGCTTACCGTCACATTTTTACGGGCTTTCACGAGAGTTGGATCCTGTAACTGGGCGGTCTCAAAGTTGTCCTGAGAGACCTCTAACTCCAGCACACCGGGTAACTCTAGGGTCTCAGGGGTCACTTCTGGTTCACCCACATAGACTGCTAGGAGAAAAGACACATTTTCATCAGGGGTCACCCCTACAGCATTTTCATCATCCTTTGGTTCCTCCCTGCAGTCCCACTAGGAAGCCCAGGCTGAAGACTCAGGAATCTTCCCACTGCAGATTTCCTGGAACAGTGGAAAGTCACTCCCCAGTATTACAGATTCTGAGCTGATTTCAAAAGTCACCAGCGCTGTGGGGTACTTCTTACAGTCACCGTGCACACATACCACTCCTACCTGATGCTGCGTCAGCTGTTATGGGTCCACAAGCTGGGTATGGACCAGGGTAACCAGGGTTCCAGAGTCCAGGAGGGCATACACCCTATTCCCCCTTATCTTTACCACAGAGCTTGGCATGCCCTGATCAGCAACTAGGCCTGGGTGAGCAAACAGGGACATGCATAGGACTACATCACACTCCATAGGCTCAGGATTCAGGGGACACTTGGCAGCAATGTGACCCTACTCACTGCCACGCCACTCAGGACTTCCCCTTTTTGGTTTGACCATTTGTGATACTGGGGTTGACCGGGGGACCACAGGAGGGGGTCTTTTGACCATTAGGGATCTTGAAACTGCAGAACCAGCAACCAGGTCCTCTGCCATGAAGTAGCGCTCCACCAGCTCAACCAGACCATTCTTTGAACTTGGATCAGATTGCCTTACCCACCTCTGCAACTCAGCAGGTAGAGCTCTCAGGAACTGTGGCTGATCACCCAGGGCCAGGAGAGCTTCTCTGTCTTTCCATGCTTTAATTAAATTTACATCATAGACCTGCTCTTTCCTACATCTTTCTGGTTGGTATACCTTATAGTTTACCTCCCCAACTTTTCCAGTATTTCATAGGGTCCTTGCCACTTTGTTAGGAACTTACTTTCCACTGTAGGGACTAAAACAAGTACTCCATCTCCAGGATGGAAAGTTGGAACCTTCGCCAACCTATTGTACACTCGACTCTCTGCTTCCTGGGCTTGCTGCATGTGTTCTCGAACAAGGGGCATTACCGAGGCAATTCTATCCTGCATGGCTGAGATATGCTCTATGACACTCCGGTAGGGAGTAGTTTCAGTCTCCCAGGTTTCCTTAGCGCTATCCAGCAACCCTCGGGGATGCCTCCCATACAAAAGTTCAAAGGATGAGAACATCGTAGAAGACTGGGGAACCTCTCTAATTGCAAATAACAGATATGGCAGTAGAAAATCCCAGTCTCTCCCATCTTTAGTGACCACCTTCTTTAGCACAATCTTGAGGGTTTTGTTAAACCGTTGTACCAACCTATTGGTTTGATGGTGGTAAACCAAAGTATGCAAATGCTTAATGTTGAACAACTTGCACAAATCTTTTATTACTTTTGACATAAAGGGAGTACCTTGGTCAGTTAGAATCTCTTTTGGGATCCCGGTACAGCTAAACATGTGGAACAACACTTTGGCTATTGTCTTGGAGGAAGTGTTTCTTAATGGAACATCTTCAGGATATCGGGTGGCATAGTCCGTGACCACTAGGACGTGTTGATAGCATCTAGCAGACTTAACTACTGGCCCTATAAGATCCATAGCAATTTGATCAAAAGGAACCTTAATCATGGACAATGGCACCAGTAGGCTATGGTAATGGGGCATCAGGGTTGCCTTTTGACACTCAGGGCATGACACACAATGGTTTCTCACATTAGCATGTATGCCGAGCCAAAAGAAATGCTGTAAAATACGTTCTTTGGTCTTTTCATAGGCCAGGTGACCCCCCAAGGGATGTGTATGGGCCAGGTTTAACACTGTCCTCCTATAAGGGTCAGGCACCACAAGTTTTTCCACAACCGCACCCTGAATTTTGTCAACCCGATATAACATGTCATGGTTAACCACCATGAGGAAACACATAATCCAAACCCGGGGTTACTGAGGTCCCATTGCTTACCGTCACATTTTTACGGGCTTTCACGAGAGTTGGATCCTGTAACTGGGCGGTCTCAAAGTTGTCCCGAGAGACCTCTAACTCCAGCACACCGGGTAACTCTAGGGTCTCAGGGGTCACTTCTGGTTCACCCACATAGACTGCTAGGAGAAAAGACACATTTTCATCAGGGGTCACCCCTACAGCATTTTCATCATCCTTTGGTTCCTCCCTGCAGTCCCACTAGGAAGCCCAGGCTGAAGACTCAGGAATCTTCCCACTGCAGATTTCCTGGAACAGTGGAAAGTCACTCCCCAGTATTACAGATTCTGAGCTGATTTCAAAAGTCACCAGCACTGTGGGGTACTTCTTACAGTCACCGTGCACACATACCACTCCTACCTGATGCTGCGTCAGCTGTTATGGGTCCACAAGCTGGGTATGGACCAGGGTAACCAGGGTTCCAGAGTCCAGGAGGGCATACACCCTATTCCCCCTTATCTTTACCACAGAGCTTGGCATGCCCTGATCAGCAACTAGGCCTGGGTGAGCAAACAGGGACATGCATAGGACTACATCACACTCCATAGGCTCAGGATTCAGGGGACACTTGGCAGCAATGTGACCCTACTCACTGCCACGCCACTCAGGACTTCCCCTTTTTGGTTTGACCATTTGTGATACTGGGGTTGACCGGGGGACCACAGGAGGGGGTCTTTTGACCATTAGGGATCTTGAAACTGCAGAACCAGCAACCAGGTCCTCTGCCGTGAAGTAGCGCTCCACCAGCTCAACCAGACCATTCTTTGAGCTTGGATCAGATTGCCTTACCCACCTCTGCAACTCAGCAGGTAGAGCTCTCAGGAACTGGTCAATTGCAACTCTCTCCACTATTTGGGGCCCTGTGAGTATCTCAGGCTTCAGCCACTGTTTGACCAGGTTGACTAGGTCTAACATTTGAGAGCGTGGGTGTCAGGAAATAGCTGTTACCTCTGGAGTTCGGGTCGGGAGGCCTGTGCGTGGGCAAACGTAGCGTGTGTGCGTGCGTGTGCGCCGTCAATGGTGCCAAACAGCCTATTAGAACTAGCAGCAACTAGCAACCAGTGCTGTCCTCTCTACAGCTTAACTGTGTTCCTGAACGACCTGTTTATCTGATTTCCTGTGACCCTGTCTTGACTCACCTGCTGTCTGCCTGCGCCGATCCCGGCTTGTGACCCCAACTACTCTCTGCCTGTCACTCTGTACCTTGCTGCCTGCCTCCTGACGACCCGGCTTGTGACTCTGACTACTCTTCGCCTGCTCCTTCGATACTGCATCGTCAGCCTCCTGACAAACCCGGACTGGCCTCTGACCATCCCTCTGCCTACTGCACAGGCTTTCGGCCCCTCTGCCAGTGACATCCAGTGCCCACCAGTGATCTGCATCATACCTGCAGCAAGACTCCAGCACTGGCTCAAACCACCTTGTCAAGCCCTCGTGCCACCCCGTACTCACGAACTCCCTGTTCCCACTTCCAGGCGTCCGCAAGTCGGGATAGTAAGAGAGGTTGTTCCCTGCATATCAGACTCCACCATCAGGTATGTGACAGCGGGGATCCATCTGCCTTGGAACTCCAGCTGTGTACTCACTGTGCTCTCACTGCCGTGGTGACCCCCAGACACCACAAGATCTCAGCTTTGAGTTTGTCATAATCTCGGGCATCCTCTGCGGACAAGTCAAAGTAGGCTTTTAAGGGAGTCCCCTGCACACAGTGGTGCCATAAGCACAGCCCAGCAGTCTTTAGGCCAGGCCTAAAAGCCTTTAGGCCAACAGTTCTCTCAAAAGTACATAAGAACACCTCCACATCATCCTGGGAAGTCATCTTTTGAAGAAGGTGGCTCTTGATGCCTGACAGGGTGTCACTAGGGGACCCTGTGGAGACATTTACAATCTGGGCTGGAATCCACTGTAGTACTTCAGCTAAGACCTGTCAGTTTTTCTTTGCTGCCTGAGCCAAGGCAGCCACTTGAGCCCCAGTTGTCTGTGCCAAAGCAATCACTTGAGCCTCTGTTGCCTGAGCCAGGGCTTGCTGCTGCTGCGCAGCCAACAGCCTATTAGCTTCTTGTTGTGAAGCAGTAGCTTGCTTATAAGCCTGTTGCTGTGCGGCATTACTTTGGAGCAAGGCCTTTATCAAGTCCTCCATGCTGCAGATTTACAATTACTCTGCCATACACTGTGGTGTAGACACACACTGCTGTCCTTTTAAGACCACTGACACAACCTTCACACAGCTTATCTTAATGCAGTCTCTTAACAACAGGTACACAGTGCAGCCAACAAACTTCGAGAAGAGTGAGCAAAAGAGGAGCCATGCGGGCACCACGTCCAAGATAATTGCATTAAATCTAAATGTAGTCAAAGGAAGCCCAAAGGGGGTTCCATGGACTTTAAAGGTGCCACAAAAAAAAAGAAAAAATACCAATTTGTTTAAAACAGTACAAAAAGTACTATATTGGATGCTCATACCAGCTTCTTCAACCTAACCTACCACGAACACTGTGTTAATTGGTCTCCGAAAACAACGATCCCCTCATCAATCTACCATCAGGAAGATTCAAGCCAAGTACGAACTTACACCCAACCCACTAAAGAAAAGCACTCAACCTCGGAGGTAGGTGGAGCAACTCGCACCCCACGCTCACCACTAAATAGAGATACGCAGCTTAACTACACAGCAATATCAATACATTTCAAATATGCCCATTAAATTTATCTCTATGAACGTGAAGGGCCTAAACAGCCCTTTCAAACGCAGCCTCCTTTGGAACGAAGCACAAAAGCTTAAAGGTGAAGTCCTATGTATCCAAGAAATCACTTCTCAGCAAAAAATCCCCCGAAATGCTCCCACAATCGGTACCCGCATACCTTTTTCGCCAACGCAAAGAAAAAACATAATGGAGTCCTTATAGCAATACATGAAACTATTGCATTTACGCTACATGACTCGATCATTGACCCTAATGGCCGCTTTATTGTACTAATATGTACCCTAAATAATGTATTGTTTACTATTGTCTCTCTCTACGCACCCAACAAGGGCCAAATATCATTCCTACAGAAATTGTTGGGGAAAGTTAAGAAATTACGCCAAGGTAAACTGATAATGTTAGGCGACTTTAACCTGATCCCTGACTCCTCATTGGACCGAACCAAGCCACCCCGCAATAAAAGCCCCACCCTTCAAAATTTTCTACACACTGAATCACTATATGACGCGTGGCGATGTACTCACGCTGGAGAAAGAGATTATACTTTTTTTTCTTCCCCCCACAAAATATACACGAGAATTGACTTAGCCATCACGGACCTCCCCACGCTTCATATAATCCAGAAAACAACCATCGAACAAATTACATGGTCAGATCATGCACCAATCACGATAACCCTACTTGATCACCATAGTGAGAATCCAACCATCCTATGGCGTAATAATATACAAATTTTCCAAAAGGAGTCATATCGAGTTAAGATTGCCAATCACTTACAAGAATTTTTTCAACTCAATAAGACCAGTGATTATGATATGGGGAATGTATGGTGCACGCACAAGGCCTACATGAGAGGAATCCTCTTACAAATAGACTCAAGGGAGAAGAAACAGAGAGCACACAAAATTAATTCCCTGCTGACACAAATAGTGAAACTAGAATCACAAAACAAACAATCTCCCTCACAACACCTCGTAGATGAACTACAGCAGCTCAGAATGGAACTTAAGCAAAACCTACTACTATCTTAAAACTTCTTACTACTTATACGGGAATAAGGCGGGCAAAAAATTAGCGAGACATATACAAATTACACAAGCCAAAAGAAGAATAGCATATATGACAGACTCTAAGACAGGCAATCGTATACAACACCCTAAAGAAATCGTAAACATTTTCAAAACTTACTATGAAAACTTATATAACCTTAAAAATGATCCCCATACTATTCAACCGACTCAAGCGAATATCCAGACTTTCCTAAAATCCATCGACTTACCTCGCATATCGCAAACCCAACTAGAAATATTGAATACTCCCTTCGAACTAGAAGAAATAAGAGAAACCTTAAAAAAAAAAACGCAGCAAACAAAACCCCTGGCTCAGATGGCCTATCAAAAGAATACTATCACACATTCCAAGACCTACTTCTCCCCCAAATGCTAGAATTGTATAATAAAATAGCCACATCAGGAACCTCTCCCAAAGAAATGCTTAAAGCTATAATAGTAACCCTCCCTAAACCTTGAAAAACAACTGACTCCCCTCAAAATTTTAGGCCAATCTCCCTTCTAAACACAGACATCAAAATATATGCCAAACTAATAGCCAACCGACTAGCTAAAATCACCCCACATTTAATAAACCCAGACCAAGTAGGATTTGTCCTGAACAGGCAAGCCCCTGATGGCACCAGACGGATGCTGAACCTCCAGAAAATTGTGGAAAACCGTAAAACACCAGCGGCCTTCATAGCCTTAGATGCCGAAAAGGCTTTTGATAGAGTACACTGGGGATATATGTCAGAGACTCTGTCAAAATTCGGATTCTTCGGCCCCATCATGTCAGCTATCTCCGCACTTTATGAATCCCCGTTGGCACAAATTTATACAGCTTCTGTCTTATCTGATCCTTTCTCTATCACAAATGGCACACGACAAGGATGCCCACTTTCCCCAATCATTTTCACACTACTAATGGAACCCTTAGCGGAAGCTATAAGAAACTCCCCAGATATACAGGGAATCGAGATAGGCAGAAAGCAATACACCATAGGACTTTTTGCCGACGATGTTATACTTACTTTAACTGACCTCGAAAAATCAATCCCTGCTGTAAACAACCTCATACAAAAATTTGGCGAAACCTCCTACTATAAAATCAATATAACCAAATGTCAAGCCCTACCGATAAACCTTAACCATAAAATAAAGACGAAAATGAAAAATATATTCCCCTGCTTTTGGGAGGCTACCTCCATCCAATACCTAGGAATACAAATCACTGCCTCATCAAGAGACCTCTATGAAGAAAACTATAAACCCCTACTAAACTCTACCCAAAAAGAAATATCTAAATTAAATACACAATATTTATCATGGCTTGGCCGTATTGCCACGTTTAAAATGATGCTCCTACCCAAGATATTATATATTTTTAGGACAGTACCAATCCCATTGCCCAGTTCCTTCTTTGCCACAATTAACTCCCACCTTAAACAGTTTATATGGAAGGGTAAAAAAGCACGGGTAGCTTTTTGCACCATGACCAAACTTAAAATAAAGGGAGGAATGGGAGTCCCCTCATTGATAGACTATTATAGAGCATCACTGCTAGACCAACTTAAATCATGGCTAGACTACCAAACTCCCAAACCGTGGGTAATGCTAGAGAAACAAATCCTTCAGGGTAAATGCCTTAAAAGTCTCTTACTAGCAGTCGCGTCCAACCTCCCATTAGCAACCAATTTCCAAAATTACCCGTCCATCCAAGCTCCATAGAGGCATGGCAACATTCATTAAAATTAAATAGAGAAACCACCCAAATTCAAATATCAAAGGCTCCCTTTCAGATATTCGAACACTTAATCCCTGGCTTGTCTGTCGCACCTTGGGTAGAATTAGGACACACAAACTGGGACGCAATCCCAGAAGAGTTAAAGCAGAGAGACTTATTCAAATATCTTCAAATAAACCACTTATTGAAAACATCTTGCACAACCACCTTAAAAGTAAACCAACCCATCTGGGATTTCTATCACAATACCAAGCAGACGAAAGCGGGCATATCACGCATATATGCCATGATACAAGCAGACACCCCCTTAAAAACAAACCCAAGCCATTCAAAACTGGGAAAGGGACCTTGGGAATTCATACACTGAACAACAATGGGAAAAAGCTCTACAAAATGCTACTAAAGCAACCCACTGCGTACTCCATTGGGAAAATTACTTTAAACTGACGTACAGATGGTACCTAACCCCTGTACGCCTGGGACGCATATACCCTAACTTATCTACAGATTGCTGGCGCAACTGTGGACAATGTGGCAATGTCCAGTAATAACAACCTTCTGGAAGTCCATTTTCAAATTGATCTCTAAATTAACAAACAAAAATGTCCCACCTACCCCCGACCTAGCTATCCTACATTTAACCATAGATCAATTCCCTACTCAAATTAGACAAGTAATAACACATATCCTATATGCAGCCAAACTATCTATAACAAAAAATTGGAAAAAGGATTTAGCCCCTAGTGCATCAGAGGTCATTAGGAGGGTAAACCTACAATTTGAGTATGAACTCGCGTTTGCAAGAACTAATAACACAGCAGATAAATATCTTCAGAACTGGCGAAGCTGGAAAGAAATACTCTAAGAAATTTACTGCTCACCTTGAATAGGTAAGCCCACTGATATGAATTAGCTACACCTAAAAACCCATTGGTATGAGCAATCCACCCTAGTAGCCTTGGCTACAAACTATGATTTCTACTCCCTGGTTAGTTGGATACCGTGTTAATGTTAAAAATTGTACTACACTCATATAGCCGACAGTAACATTCATCCATCCCTGGCGGAACGATACTGCTAGACAATCCAGCAACTATTAAGTTAACTATTCATTAGCCTGTCCACAGTGTGAACCCAATGGGGTGGCAGGCTCTTCCCAGTGAGAGAGGGAAGTTACTTTAATAATGGTATATGTAATCAAATACGTTTTGCAGTTAATAATTGTGCTACATGACTCTGTGAGATGGAATGGATGTATTTTCTGGTATGTACAATTCTTTGTTATATCTTTACAAACTTAATAAAAATTTAAAGTTAAAAAAATAAAAAATAAAACAGTACAAAAAAATTTTATTGATACAAAAAGAAAAGACAATTATTTCCCTTTAAAAAGTATATGTTGTATAAAAAGCAACAAATATCCCATATGTATTCCTATACCAGAATTTCATATAGACAAATAAATCCTATACATTGTCAGCTCAACCCCACTCAACATGTTTCACCCTTTTCGGGCTTCCTCAGGAGACTTTCGGGGCTGACTACAGATGAAATAAAGAAGAAATATATTTTAAGTATCACATAATAGGTAGATACAAAAAATCCATTATAGATTCCATATTTGAAATCGCAAATCAATAAAACACATTGAAAATTGATTTAATTAAATTAGATTACATAATTAGATGAGAGTGAACAAAATGATTATATATGGGGGCGTGGCCTGGAGCGAGCAGCGGCGGACGTGTTTTCACAGGGCTCCTGCTTCCATCAAGCTAATCCGAGGGAATCCTCCTGCTACAAGGCCCGGTGAGAGACATCCTTCACCCTGAGGGTACCCCTTAGATCCCCCCTACATTCTGGGTCCGAAATTCCCGCTGTGTGGAACGGACCTCCGGGACGCCTAAAATTTAGGCCGCGGCTTCAAGTGCGGCTAGGCCCCGGTGTACGGCGCGGACTCCACGGCTCTCCCCCCCTGCACACAAGAGACCTGTTTCATCCTGCTGGGGCACATTCACACCCCCAACCCTCATGGACAGGGAATTGGGTCATTGGGACCCTAAGATTTGTGCCCAAGGGGAGGCCTTGCACGTGATGGAGTAGGCCGGTAGATCCCAGGCCCCAGCACCGACCGAACTCTCATACACTGGACTTATACCACACTGCACTTCAAACTTCTACATGGGGAAGCGGAGTGGAGGGGACGGCTGCAGCACTGGTGGGAGATATAAAGAAGGAGAAATAGGACGTTTCTTTACCCGCTCCAATCCACACAGCAAAGGCTCCCCGGCCTCTAAGATGGCACCGACACCAGCATCAACTTCTCATACGCCTTCTAGGCCTCACACCAGACAGCACGCCCGCTCTCCACTTGATTCAGAGCAAGGCTCCACAAATTCCAGGAGCCCCTCTCCCACCTCGCACAGCTCCAGAAGTGGTTGGGATATGGAGGCTTACATCAAAGCTTTACCCACCAGAAATGATTTTGAGGCCTATGTCACCAGGCTGGAGCGCACATATAGGCAGGAACTCTCAGACCTGCGCAAGGACATTGGTCACCGCATGGAGGACGTTGAGATGGTGGTGGAAGAAGCTGTTACTAAACTGAATGACCAAGACGCCATACTCCAAGAACACACTGATCAAATACAACAGCTTTTTTATGGTCTTGACGACCAAAAAAACCGTAGTAGACGGAACAACATTCGCATAAGGCGTTTGCCAGAATCCATTGAGCCTAAATACTTAGAGAGAGCCGCAACTTCTATTTTCAATCAACTGCTGCAGAAGCCTCTGGACTCTGAGTTAGAAATTGATCAAATCCACAGGGCCCTAGGCCCCCACAACCCAAACTCTGCATATCCTCGAGATGTCATCTGTAGGGTTCACTACTTTAGAGTCAAGGCCGATATCATGCAGACAGCCCGTAAACAAGACGTCATTTTATTCAATGAGACACTTATCATGCTGCTGGCAGACCTCTCTAAAATGACTCTTGCAATGCGAAAAGCTCTTAAACCTTTAACGGATGCCCTCCAAGCTAAACGTATCAAGTACCGGTGGGGATTCCCATTCTACCTCTCGGCATCACATGACGGCAAGTCGGCAATCCTGCGCACTTTGGGGGACCTCCCCAATTTTCTAGGGACGTTTGAACTCCCCCAAATAGCCATTCCAGATTGGCCTTTGAAGGCAGCCACCCCGGTTCTTCCCATCAACACAGGATGGCAACAAAAAGCAAAGAAGAAACGACAAACCTCTTCCTCTGTGCCTAAATCTCCAGCGGGGTGATCTGACTCACTTGCTGATTGTGATTTCCCCTTATAGCGATTTCGCTACACGTTTTTTTAACTGTCCGGTTACCAGTTGAGGACAGTTGGATCTTTTGCCTTTTTGGCCTCTTCTAAGGTTTAATTGTTCTGGTACAATGTATTTCTAGTTGTCACCTAATTTGATCTTAACCATTTTTACCTCCTACAGGAACACTCCTCACCAGAGGTTCTCAGTCGGTTGGTCATAAAAGGTGTTCGTGCCTGTGTTTTGCACTAATAATATAATGTTCTTGCCTTGGTGTGTTAGGTTCAGGAGGGTATTTCACTGTCGTGCCTGGGAATTTATCCCCACATAGGGGCAGGACAGGGAAACCCCAGCTTAATTTAATCTCACAGTTGAATTAGGCCCTCCATTTTCTAATTTTTGTGAATTTGAATTATAGTCTGTTTGGTCGGGGCGGGTGAGCCGCCCTTGTTCGCCAGTCATGTACCCCACCTTAGGGTTCTCAGAGTTTGATATAGCTCTGTTTCAGCTTAAAGCTAAAAGTTATTTATTGCTAACAAGAAAGATGATTGTTCATATGTATTCTTCTCTTTCTCTTCTTTTCTTTTCCTCTTTCCTAATCCTCTCTAATCTCCCAGTCGGGCGGGGGGTATTGCGACCTCCATCTGAAAACCATAAATCAATGTTCGCAGGATGGCTTCCCCCATGAGCCTACACGTAGCCTCGTATAATTGTAGAGGCTTTAACACCCCAGAAAAACGAAGGCAAATCCTTTACCACTTCCATAGGTCTCATGCCAAAATTTTACTGCTTCAGGAAACGCATTTCAGACGAGATACGGTCCCTCTTCTCAAAAACAAATATTACCCCACATGGTTCCATAGTACCAACCCAACAGCTAGATCAAAAGGGGTCTCTATTGCATTTCATGCCTCATTTCAGCCTGAAGTATTAGACACCTTAATCGACCCGCTAGGTCGCTATATATTCTTGAAAATTAGATATATGCACATGATTTTAACTATTATCAATGTCTATTCTCCTAACCAGGACTAGCTCTGATTTCTCTCCTCTATGTCAGCGCAGATCGCAGCATTCAGTTCACCTAACCTCATCTTGGGCGGCGATCTGAATTTGCCATTGATACCGCGTTTGGACTCATCCACAGGCAGGTCCTCTGTGTCCCCCGCCACCCTGGAAAAGGTCAGAACTCTCTTTATCATTGATAGATGTGTGGCGCATACAGCACCCCTCAGATAGGGATTACACATACTTCTCCACAGCACACCAATCATATAGCAGGATTGACTACCTTTTGGTCTCCCAGCCCCTGCTGTATCTAGACCCGGGCTCATCCATCGGATTGAGACTCTGGTCAGACCACGCACCTGTCCACCTCTCGCTGGGACGCCTCCCCAGCTCCCAGGGAAGTCGGACGTGGTGCCTTAACGATAATCTCCTTTAACATGAACCGTGCGTTCAAGCGGTATCTCAGACTATCAGGGACTTCCTCACAGATCACGCTAAAGGTGACACGCCCCCCATCATCAAATGGGAGGCACTGAAGTGTGTCATCAGAGGCACCTTGATCCGTTTTGGGGCAACTCTGAAGAGGGAGCGCTCCCTAGTGATCTCTAAACTACAGTCTCTCATCTCTTCACTTGAGACAGAATGAAACACATACACTATGTTCAAGCCAATAGGTGCGGTAAACACCTAGCTCGCACATTACACCTTAGATCTGGTAACCATAGGATATCTCATATACTATCCACCTCCCAATCAAAAAAATATAAAAACTCTGAGATACTGGAGGAATTTCGTAAATATTACGCTGCTTTGTATAACCTAGACTCCCCTAAGGTCCACGCCACTAGGTCGAGTAACTTGGGGGACTTACACACTTACATTCACGAAACGGCTCTCCCATCGATCTCAGAACAGGATGCCCACATCTTAGACTCCCTAATCACCCCCTCAGATTTTTTACATGTAATAAAAAACCTGAAGGTAGGCAAAAGCCCCTGTCCAGATGGTTATACCCCACGTTTTTACAAAACATTTTCAGCCCAACTTGCCCCGATTTTGGCACAAGCATTTAATACAATAGACGATACCCACCCCCTACCTGCCTCCATGCTTCAAGCTCAGATTACTGTGATCCCTAAGCCGGGTAAAGATGCCTCTCAGTGTGGTAACTATAGGCCCATATCGTTACTAAATGTGGACCTGAAGTTGTTCTCAAAGATCCTGGCGGAACGTCTGGCCCCTCTACTACCAGATATAATACATGTAGACCAGGTAGGGTTCGTGCCAGGCCGTGAAGCCCGCGACAATACGAGAAAGACCTTACACCTCATCTCATATGTTAAGACTCACGGTATTCCCACTTGCCTTCTCGCATGTGATGCTGAGAAGGCCTTTAATAGGGTTGAGTGGTCCTTCCTGCGCCTCTCGCTTCAACAGATTGGCTTATGTTACATAAAATTATGTCTTTCTATGGCGCCCCGTCTGCCCAAGTAGTCGCCAATGGTAATAGATCAACCCCTTTCCAAATCAGAAATGGGACTAGGCAGGGCTGCCCTTTGTCGCCCCTCTTATTTGAGTTAGTTATCGAGCACCTAGCCCAAGCGATACGAAATAATTACCCTATTAAGGGGATTCAAACGACCTCCACCCACTTCAAACTGTCACTATATGCTGACGATTTACTTCTCTATGTCACCCAGCCTCATATTAGTATTCCCTCTTTTTTACAAGAGCTTCAACGCTTTGGTTTATATAGCAATTTCAACTTAAACTTAACTAAAACAGAAGCCCTCAATATTAACCTACCCCTTCCCACACTGACACGTATACAGGCCAATTTCCCCTTTAGATGGCAATCTCGCTCGCTGAAGTATTTAGGTACCGAAATACCAAGCTCCTTCGCAGACCTTTATGACTTGAACTATGCTCCTCTCTTAACTAAAATCAAACGCCAGTTGGAATTTTGGCACAACATACAGACCTCTTGGTTTGGTCGTATGAGTGTTTTGAAAATGGACGTTTTACCCAAGTTCTTGTACTTGTTCCAAACGATACCGATCCAGCTGCCCAGCTCATTTTTTAAAGCCCTTTGTTCAATAGGAATAAAATATATATGGCAAAGCAAACCCCCCCAGACTTAAACACAAATTTTTATGTTTCTCAAAATTAAATGGAGGATTTTGAAACATACCATGCTTCTGCTGTAATGTCCAGAATATTGGAGTGGTTTCCCCGCCCTTCGCCGAAAGTGGCCCCAATAGTGGAACAGGACCTATCCTCAACAGATCTTAGGCACTTTTGTGGGGACACAGCAGGATTTATAAATCAATCCCCTCCTTATCCCCCCTAACCAGGGCTGCTCTAACCATATGGTATAGATACCGCACTTCTAGATCGCTTACTACAGACCCGAGCCCACTAGTTTCCCTGTTTGATAATCCATCCCTACCCAATGGAGTCTCTTTAGGCTCCTATAATAGATCACAATGGCCGGTAGCCAGAGACTATGCCCATCCTAACACTGGGCTATTTAGACCCCCCCTACACCTCATTCAACTTCGACAGATTGGCTTGAACCGATACTGCTTAAAGATATATAACACAGGTGACATTCATAGACCACTCACCTATTTTGAGGAACTATGCACCCTATCTACACCACCTCGCCACACTCTATCACTGATATACAAAGACCTTTTATCTAATACACATAAAGGACTTCCGGCCTATACCCACCAGTGGTGTGGGGACCTAGGAACTGAAATTTCCCCTGAGGAGTGGGAGAAATCATTTTTATTTACTCATAAATCCTTGGTATCAGCATATGCTCAGGAGAAGAATTTCAAATTATTATCTAGGTGGTACAGAGATCCTGTGTCTTTGCATAGGATTTTTCCTGATTCTTCAGATGAATGCTGGTGCTGTCATAGAGATAAGGGAACCCTGTATCACATCTGGTGGGATTGTTCATGCATTCGCCCATTTTGGAGGCGTATTTTTGACATATACAATAGAATCTACCACAAACAACTTTCCCCTTCCCCGAAGATAGCGCTTTTATCTATTTTGCCAGGAACTATTAAATCACAAAAACAAAACCTGCTCAGATTTTTTCTGTCGGCGGCCTGACAAGTAATTTCCAGGCACTGGAAGACGGAACTTACTTACCCCCCCGATTCACCATTGGGTTAACACGATTAATGACACAATGCTAATGGAGGAGATGCAGGCTACTGAAACTGAGAACAGGGGAAAACATCATCTAAGATGGAGCTTATGGTTACACTATTCGAATATGACTACCTTTCAGGAGACCTTCCTTAGTTGAGTGGAATATGGGTCCGGTTCCTCTGGTAGATGCCCCTGAGGGCTCTGGAGGGGGCGGGCTATAGGATTAGTAGACATGTCTCACTCTGTTAATTGAATGGTGGGCTGTTGCCCCCCCTCCCGACTGATAGATACGCTACTATCT
>BLSH010047435.1:970156-1004408 GCA_018402905.1 Glandirana rugosa | reverse complement strand
CTGTCATAGAGATAAGGGAACCCTGTATCACATCTGGTGGGATTGTTCATGCATTCGCCCATTTTGGAGGCGTATTTTTGACATATACAATAGAATCTACCACAAACAACTTTCCCCTTCCCCGAAGATAGCGCTTTTATCTATTTTGCCAGGAACTATTAAATCACAAAAACAAAACCTGCTCAGATTTTTTCTGTCGGCGGCCTGACAAGTAATTTCCAGGCACTGGAAGACGGAACTTACCCCCCCCCCCGATTCACCATTGGGTTAACACGATTAATGACACAATGCTAATGGAGGAGATGCAGGCTACTGAAACTGAGAACAGGGGAAAACATCATCTAAGATGGAGCTTATGGTTACACTATTCGAATATGACTACCTTTCAGGAGACCTTCCTTAGTTGAGTGGAATATGGGTCCGGTTCCTCTGGTAGATGCCCCTGAGGGCTCTGGAGGGGGCGGGCTATAGGATTAGTAGACATGTCTCACTCTGTTAATTGAATGGTGGGCTGTTGCCCCCCCCCCCCCGACTGATAGATACGCTACTATCTATACCCTATTTTTCCTTTTTCTTTTCTTCTTTTCTCCTAGGGGCCCATAGGTCCTTCTTCCCACCTTCCGTGCTAGTTCTTCTGACCTCTCTCTCCCTCTCTTCTTATACTTCTCTTTCCTCCTCGATTGTTTCTCTCTCAGTAGATATACACAGTTCTATGTCGTTTTGAGCATAATGTGTGGTATTTCAATTTGGATTGGGCATGCTGAATGAGCAGTTTTGCACTATTAAGGGAAGTTGGTGACACCATTATTATCCCGAAACCGAGATATGACAAAACGCTGTAGTGACAAGGTGGTTGCATGCACCACCCTTTCCGGTATTCCACATCTCTGCATTGTGATTATCTCTATTTATCTCTGTATCTACTACATTTTCAGGGTGTTGCTACACCTATATATGTTTTGTTATCCTGCTGCTTTTGAAAATACAATAAAATATATATTCAACCTAAAATGATTATATATCACCTCTGTACATGTTACTTATATAATTATATAGAATATAATTACCATTGGTTCTGAAATGCCAGGAGCATATGAGAACCTGAATAAGATTAGGAGCCATGGACCCAAACGCCCACTAGGTACAGTGCCATAGAACTTTGAGAAACAAGTGGGTATATATATGCAAAATTACCTGCAAACAAATTAATAAATTAATAGGAAGGGTAAAAAAGGGAGCGGATGGATGTGCATTATGAAGAAAACATAAAGAAACATAAACGGTATCCACTGTTTTCTATACTTACTCTAAAAATGGAAGAATAAGAGGCCAATTCAGTTATGGCAACCTGAAGATAAACATCAGGGATGCTTGGCATGAAGTTCCTTATACATGAATAGCGCTTTCAAACGGCTCACTAGGATTGCCTGAATAGTCCACCCACCCGTTTTTAACAGAGGCATCCGCCCCCTCTGCTGGTAAAGAAGCAGAACCATGGGATGATCAATATAAGATATTTCAAAAATATATATATGGGCAGACATCTATGAGGGAGACAAACTCCTCTCAGGTGAGTGCCCAGAAACAAAGAGGAACAGAGGAAAGGATGTCTCTCTCCACAGCTTGTGACTGAGAGCATGCTTACCCTCGAACTCCAAGGGCAATCTAAAGGATTTCCAGAGGGGAAGCCAAGACCCATGCCAGGTCCTGCTTCCACATAGCCTCCACCAGATTGAGGCGGCTGTTAATGCCGCTTAAATCCCAGTTCTGTCCCGCCAGCGTCTGACGTCACTGGCGGGGCGCGGACATGTGTGACCCAATCCCTCAGACTTTTTCCGGTCAGCTGACCGGACATGACGCAAGCTGGAGACGAAGCCCCAGTGTCTCACATTCCCTAGGACAGCAGGGAAAGAGGCACAGCGCCAAAGCTAGGAGGTGGAAACACTAGGTACTGCAGGGAACGCTGAGGAGACAATAACTAAAAAAAAAGGCCATTCATCTCCACAGACTAATCCATGGAGCTATGCCTGGGGAACTAGGTACGGGCTCAAGAGGGGCCCAGCATTGGCCTAAAATGTGCATCCTTGAGTGCCCACAATGTCCGTATGGCCTGTATTCCATCAGCGTGTGCGTGCATGGCTCAGAAAACATGCAATAAACAATTTCATAAACACGTTATCTATGTTAATAATTATATTTAGTTAACATACATTTGATTATATTAATACCTGGCTTGTATCCAGATGCATATCAGAGGGAACAATCATGGAATGATGAGAAGAAAAAAAAAATCATAAAAATGGCTTGTAAGAGAGTGAGTCATTCAGACCTGGGTAATTTAGAGCCCCCAAATTTTGGATCCAATGGGTCTCCCGTTGGAGCAATGCTTTATCATGGTCTCCCCCTCTTTCATTGGGGGGCAAGTGTTCCAAGGCAAAAAAATGCATCATACTGCAATCAAATGGAACAGACCCATGTGGCGACGGATGGGGGGTTCCATTCGCTTCTTTGCAACTAAGGATACATGATCCCTGATGCGATGGAAGAAGGGTCTTTTTGTTTTCTCAATGTAAAAAGCCCCACAGTCGCAAAACATAATGTATATAATGCCTATTGATTGACAATTGGCTCTAAAATTGGGTTTGTATTTCCGGCCGTTGGGTAACACAATGGAAGCAGATCCATAAATGTATCTACAAAAATTGCATGTTTTACATGGAAACGTGCCACAGTTGATCGTAGGTTTATTGAAATTTGACTGGTAGTGACTCCGCACAAATTTATCTTTTAGGGAACGAGATCTCCTATAAGTTATTTCAGGGTAGGAATTGAGGTGTTTGGAGATTGAGCTGTCCGACATTAATAGATACCAATACTTCTCAAATATATGTCTTATTTGTTTATGTTGACCAGAAAATCTGGTAATAAATCTGACAACCTCCTCCGATCCTGATTTCACTTTTTTCACAAGTACATGTTCCCTATTTTGAATTTTAACTTTTTTATAGGCCTGTTTTAAACAGTTTCTGCTATACTCTCTCAGGAGCAGACACTGCTGCAGAGCCTGGGCTTCTCTTTCAAAATATTCCTCTTTACTACAATTCCTCTTTAGTCTTAGGTATTGACCATAGGGGATGTTATTAACCAAAGCTGAAGGATGGGAACTAGTAGCATGTAAAATGATATTCCCACTTGATGGTTTCCGATATAGAGTGGAACCCAATGTCCCATCCTCCTGTACATAAATATTTATGTCAAAGAAGTTCAGGGACAATTGGTGACACTCCATGGTAAATTTCAAGTTGAAAGTGTTGGCCTTCAAGTTTTCCATGAATCTGGACAGCTCTACGAAGGTGCCTGCCCAGATGACAAAGATGTCATCTATATACCTCCGCCATAAAAGAACTTTTTCAAAAAGGTCTTGAAGGTCTTCTCTGAAAAAAAGGTTACGCTCCCACCCCCCCAGGTACAGATTGGAGTATGATGGGGCACACCTGGTCCCCATAGCTACACCCTGTACCTGGAGGTAGTGGGAGCCATCAAACATAAAAATATTGTTTTTCAAAATGAATGACAGTAAGTCTAGGACAAAGGAATTGTAGGGCCATGAGGTGTCTTGCCTCTCTGAGAGGAATGATCCAACAACCTCAATGCCATGATCATGGGGAATGGAATTATATAACGCCTCCACATCTATGGCTACAAGCCAGGAATTATGAGGAATCTGTAGGCCCTCTAGTATTCGTAATAAATCACCCGTGTCCTGTAGATAGGAGGGCAAGGACAAAACGTGGGGACGGAGGTAGTCATCTATTAATTGACTAGCAGTTTCTGTAAGGCATCCATTTCCAGATACAATAGGACGTCCAGGTGGACTAACTAAATGTTTATGAATTTTAGGTAATGCATAAAGTGTTGGGATTCTGGGATGTTTGATGTTTAGAAACTCCCAAGTTTTTTTATCAATTAGATTGGTATAATAGACGGTGCCTATTAATTTACTATATCTGGATTGAATAATTTGGTTATGAGTAGCCGACACTTTTTTATACCATTCCTTGCTTCGAAGAATATCCAAGACCATTTTGACATAAAATGATTGATTCATCACCACCAAATTGCCCCCCTTATCTGAGGGTTTTATTACAATATTGCTCATCTGTTCTAAAGATTGGATGGCCTCCAGTTGGACTGGGGATATGTTGATGGAAGACCCCTCTTCCAGTTTGTTTTCTGTATTTCCACGGTGACTTGTTTACAAAAGGCCCAAATATTTGGGTTGCTTTGCAGGGCAGGGAATTTTTGTGATTTTGGTTTATATTTCTTAAGATCAGGAAAAGGACGGTCTAGGAGGAACAGGCACCTGGGACATCCCGGACCCCGGGGATCAAGTGGATCCCCACAGGGGTCCGAGAGGTCCCCTGCGCCGTGACCCTCCTCCCACAATTCCATTAAATCATTCATAGCTTTTACATCATTAATGGTAACATCCCTCCAAAGAGGGATCTGCTGAGGTAGGTGATCATTTGGGGAGGTATTTTTGTCATAGAGAACCTTGAACATCAATCTGCGCGAAAAGAGATTGACATCTTTTATTAATTCAAACTGATCTACACGTTGAGTGGGACAGAATTTAAGGCCTAAACTCAAAACTTCTATCTATACCGGAGATAAGGAGTAGGAAGATAAAATTATCACTTGGAATTCTGCTTGCTTGCTAGAGTTTTGGAATTCACCTGGTCCCCATTGAGCATCCTCTTGGGGTCCAGCGTGGTTTGGGCAAAAATCGGTGCTGGACGTAAATCTGGTATGTGAATTTGATCGTTTGGGTGTCCTGTGGTGAGAGCTGATGGTGGGATGGGTGTTTGGGAGGGCCCTAAAGGGCCAGGGGAGGGGTGAAGGGCTGGAAGAGCCAGTGCAGAGGACGTGATTTTGGAAGATGAACGTGAAGGTAGATTATCCTGACCCATATTGGGAGTGCGTTTCGGTGCTGACGTAGGTGCGTTACCTGTGCCATTTTTCCGTTTGTGCGAAAAAGACCCTCGAGTGGGTTTGGTGCACTGTGAATTCCGAGAGGATGCTGTGGAGATAAAAGAGGAAGTGTCAGAATCAGTTGGATTAGGATGAGACCCTTTTGATGTTGACTTTCTTGGATTCCCCCATTTCTTATTTTTTTGCCGTGTCCAATTGTAAGCCTGATTGTTATCATAGGCTACCTTGTCTCTGAGAATTTTTTTCTCTTTTGTGGCAAGTATACCAGATACAAATTTCTCTAGATTTTTCTTAAGTGTACCCTCTCTGGTTTAAAAAATACCTTCCTGGGTTAGTGTGTGGTTTTCCTTATATAGGTTCTCAATTTCGCGGTCCACAGATTCCAATTCTGTGGAATAATAGTGACACAGTAGCTCCATCATTCTGGTGGAGCATCCCTGTAGGTTCTCCTCCCATTTTCTGTGTAAATCCGGTTCAACTCTGGGAATATTTGGAAAAATTTGGATTCTCAGCCCCCAAGGGGACATACCTTCTTCCATATATTTCAAAAAATATTTCTTATTCCAATAGAGACGGGATTTCTTTTCCAGCATACGCTGTAGCCGAGAAAAAAATCTCTCCATTGAAATTCTCCCCTCAGCTGCATTTTAGGATTGATGGATCTGATCGGCATTTCCACAGTAATTAGCCATCTTGGAAGACTCTCTACAAAAAAAAAACAAAAAAAAAAACTAAATAATAATTTTTGATGTGGATGAATAAATTAATTATAAATGTAGAAACAATTGCAATACAAAGTCCAAAATCAACACACATCAAAGAAAAAGGACATAAAAAAGTACATCAATCCAACCATTATGTCAAAAAATCATGCAATATAAACCTTTTTATGGCTGCTCAAATGCTCAAAAGACCAAAAGATGACTTAACATCAAGAAATATAGAGAAGAGTGAGCAAAAGAGGAGCCATGCAGGCACCACGTCCAAAATAATTGAATTAAATCTAAATGTAGTCAAAGGAAGCCCAAAGGGGGTTCCATGGACTTTAAAGGTGTCACAAAAAAAAAAAAGAAAAAATACCAATTTGTTTAAAACAGTACAAAAATGTTTTATTGATACAAAAAGAAAAGACAATTATTTCCCTTTAAAAAGGATATGTTGTATAAAAAGCAACAAATATCCCATATGTATTCCTATACCAGAATTTCATATAGACAAATAAATGCTATACTTTGTCAGCTCAACCCCACTCAAACGTCTGAGGGATTGGGTCCACACATGTCCGCTCCCCGCCAGTGACGTCAGACATTTACAGCCGCCTCAATCTGGTGGAGGCTATGTGGAAACAGGACCTGGCGTGGGTCTTGGCTTCCCATCTGGAAATCCTTTAGATTGCCCTTGGAGTTCGACGGTAAGCATGCTCTCAGTCACAAGCTGTGGAGAGAGACATCCTTTCCTCTGTTCCTCTTTGTTTCTGGGCACTCACCTGAGAGGAGTTTGTCTCCCTCATAGATGTCTGCCCATATATATATTTTTGAAATATCTTATACAGGCAGTCCCCTAGTTATGAACATCCAACTTATGAACGACTCCTACTTACAAACGGAGGGAGACAACAGGAAGTGAGAGGAAATCTCCCCCTAGGAAGGGAAATTCACTCCTGTAAGAGTTATTATGGGAAAAAGGGGTCTCCACTGATGCTTTATCACCAAGGTTTGCTTCCACAACAACCCAAAATTTTCAAAATCCAATTATCATTGGGACAGGAAGTGAGGTGAAATCTTCTGAACAGAAACACAGACAGCAAAACAAACATTACAGGGGTGTTAACCCTTCCCTATGCTATCCAAAAAGCTTAAAAATATTTGTTTTGGCTGAAGCTACACTTAAAAAATGTATCTGTTCCGACTTACAAACAAATTCGACTTATGAACAAACCTACAGTCCCTATCTTGTTTGTAACCCGGGGACCGCCTGTATTGATCATACCATGGTTCTGCTTCTTTACCAGCAGAGGGGGCGGATGCCTCTGTGAAAACGGGCGGGTGGACTATTCAGGCAATCCTGCGTCCTTTTTTTCCCACAAATAGAGCTTTCTTTTGGTGGTATTTTATCCCCTCTGCATCATTTCTGATCGCTGTTATAAATAAAAAAGAGCGACAATTTTGCAAAAAAAAATATCAATATTTCTTACTCTTTGCTAAAATACAAATCCAAAAAAAATATTTTTTCATCGGTTTTGGCCGATTTATATTCTTCCTCATATTTTTGGTTTAAAAAATCACAATCTGCATTTATTGATTGGTTTACGCAAAATTTGCCTCGTTTACGGATGATGAGAATTAATTTCTGGGTTTTTAATTTTTTTTTTTAACTAGTAATGGCGGCAATCTGCGATTTTTAGCGGTACTACGATATTGATGTGGACATGTCGGACCATTTTGACACTTTTTTGGGACCATTGGCATTTATACAGCGATCAGTGCTATAAAAATGCACTGATTACTGTGTAAATGCCATTGGTAGTGAAGGGGTTAACCTGGAGGGGGCGCTCTAAGGGTTAAATGTGTTCCCTAGGCGTGTTCTAACTGTATGTGGGCCGGGCTGGCAGGGGGAAGGGAGTGATCACGTCTTCCATATACAGGAAGCCTGGGATCACAGCCCTTCCCCCTCTATGAGAATGGAGATCCGTGTTTACATACATGGACCTCCGTTCTCTCACTGCGGGGGGGCCATCGCGGGTAGCCGGCAGCGATCGAGTGTGCCTTACCCGCTCCCTGGCCCCCCCAGACACAGTGAGTGCACGAGCGCGCCTCCGGCGGCGCGCGTGCGCTCACAGTACTAGTTATTGTAGCCGCCTTCTTATGACGGCGGTTTGCGATAACGAGCCACCTTGACGCCGTCAGACGGTGGTCGGCAAGTGGTTAAGGGGTAGGCGCAGCAACAGTCACTTGTTTATTTCCCCACACTAACAACAAACCTATAAACCTATACTACCCACTAGCACTCACTAGATGGTGCTACACTTATTAAAAAAAAAAAGGGAAAGGGGAAGGTTTTTGTAATTTTTTTAATCTTGTCAAGAATGTTTTGCCTTTCATTTCTATTTTAAACTGAATGGGTTGTTTTACAAGGTGATCATTTACAATCATTTTATTGTTGTGGATTGAGACAAGTACACACTATTGAGATATATGCTTTGTTCATATTTCATGTCAGAGGTTTTCCATCACTTTAAGTATAGACTTATCAGCGGTTAGTACAGTCTTTCAATAGATTGCTCTAGATTCATATTACTGTGTTAAGCTAAGCCAACATTTTTCACTTTTTCTTCTTGCAAGACTAATAAAGAAGAGACCAGAGCAACAATTCAAAAACACTTTTCAGGGTAAAGATTATTTTCAGAGTTCAATAAAAAATCAATGATTCCCAGATGCCCTGAGCTCAAATATTTCTGTTCACAGTCTGTGAAAAAAAAGCACTGGTATGTCAAGGAATAATTTCAACTCAATGTCATCTTTTGTTCCACAAGAAAGCAAATTTATTTCAATTCTCATCATTTTGTTCCAGTGCTGAAGACAAGAGATTTTTTTTTTTAATATATATTTTAACTTTTCTTCTCTTCTCTTTTCGGAGATACAGCTCTAAAAGGTTATAGCTTTAAAGTTCTGATATCTGCATTAAGGCTTTATTTTCCTCCTGTTACCTGTTTCCATGGTTGCAGTTTTACACCTCAGACTACACAGACACTTCTGCTGCTTCCTTCCTAAAACAGCTAAACTACGCGGAAAAGCTCCTGATTTTTTAACACTGTCTCTGCTGGACAAATGTGAACACAAATTAGTATGCATTCTGGATGCAAGAAAGAGGTTATATAAACAATAGTTGATTTTGCTCACCGCCCATGGCCTGTCCGGAATTTATGAAGCAATGCATACTAGTAATAAAAGAAAAAATATGTAATTCTTAGAATGACCCTGTCACATACCTGCACAGATTAAACTGAGGTTATGATAAAAAAAATGCAAAAGCAGACATTACTTTCACTGAAAACTGATGTGAAAATGAGGTTTCAGAAACATAGACAGCTGAATTTGTATTTAAAGTGGAACTCCAGGCATATAGCTAAATACTCACATGAAATATACACTATATTACTAAGAGTATTGGGATGCCTGTCTTCACACGCACATGAACTTTAATTGCATCCCAGTCTTAGTCCGTAGGGTTCAATATTGAGTTGGCTCTCCCGTTGCAGCTATAACAGCTTCAACTTTTCTGGGAAGGCTGTTTACAAGGTTTAGGAGTGTGTCTATGGGAATGTTTGACCATTCTTCCAGAAGCGCATTTGTGAGGTCAGGCACTGATGTTGGACAAGAAGGCCTGGCTCCCAGTCTCCACTCTAATTCATCCCAAAGGTGTTCTATCAGGTTGAGGTCAGGACTCTGTGCAGGCCAGTCACGTTCCTCCACCCTAACTTGCTCATCCATGTCTTTATGGAGCTTGCTTTTTGCACTGGTGTGCAGTCATGTTGGAACAGGAAGGAGCCATCCCAAACTGTTGCCACAAAGTTGGGAGCATAAAATTGTCCAAAATGTCTAGGTATGCTGACACCTTAAGAGTTCCCTTTACTGGAACTAAGGGGCCAAGCCCAACCCCTGAAAAAGAACCCCACACCATAATCCCCCTTCCACCAAATGAATTGGATCAGTGCACAAAGCAAGGTCCGTGAAGACATGGATGAGTGAGTTTGAGGTGGAAGAATTTGGTTGAGGTCCTGACCGGAACCTGATAGAACACCTTTGGATGAATTAGAGCGGAGACTGTGAGCCAGTTCTTCTTGTCCACAGCAGTGCCTGACCTCACAAATGTGCTTCTGGAAGAATGGTCAAACATTCCCATAGACACTTTCCTAAACCTTGTGGGCAGCCTTCCCAGAAGAGTTGAAGCTGTTATATCTGCAAAATGTGGGCCAACTCAATATTGAACCCTACAGACTAAGACTGAGATGCCATTAAAGTTCATGTGCATGTAAAGGCAGGTGTCCCAATACTTTTGGTAATATCGTATATATTAGGGAGTTTCTGTACCTATCCAAGGATTTGGTTTTCTGTTAATCCAGTCCTGAGCTTTACATAGCCCCTTCACATAGCACAGTCAGTTGGATGACACCACTGAAAGTTAAAGTGGTATTAAACCCAAAACCAAAAATGTAAAATATTGCAATTTACTCATCCTTAGATGTTGTGGCTGCATTCATGTTCTTTTTGTAGGCTTTCTTCACTCTGTTTTAACTTGGACATCTGGACACTAATGTACTCCCTGTATTAGGGTGCCCACACTCTTGATGAAGGCACAACAGAGACACCTATGGGCAGCAGCATTGCGTAATCTAGAGGAAGGGGAGTGTTAGATGCAGTAGTAGATTTAGATACACTAACAAATGGAAGCCAAGCAGTTACAGTAACTTTTTTGTTCTTTTGAGATAAAGGTTTTACATAAATAAAAAAGAGCTTATCATTATAGGTACCCCTGCCAGTGGTGCAAAAAACAAGTCAATTATGGTGCAGATTAGAGTGTGGGGGGGGGGGGGGTGGACTTGATTTTTTTTTGGGGGGGGTGGCTAAAAAGCAACAACAATGTGTTGAGACACAATATCATAAAAACACTAAGATTCAGACTGCAGCTGTCCCAAGAAAGGATTGGAAACCTTAGGATCTGGGTATACAAGGAGGAGTGGGAAGCACCACCATCTAAGTGCGATTAGTCTAAAAACAATTGAAGCCAGAGATAAATAAAAGGTGGCACTCACTTTGTGAGCAAGTTTATCAGCACAATGAAGGATATTGGTTATAAGTGTGTGACAACCTCTAATTCTTCATTTAACCCTCCTTCTAAAGAATATATCCAAAATGTCTCCCTTTTGCAGAGCCGATGGAATATCACTGCTTCGGGGAGACTCTTGGATATTTGCTCAAGCACCCAGACTTCAAGTCCTTGTGTGGAAGTCTGGTGACATTCCACAAATTGGCGAGGGACACTATGCTTATCCTTTCCCTCCTCCACTAAGTGGTGATGTTTACCAAATTGTTTTCTGAGCGGGCAGATGGTACAGTCTATAAATAACAACTTGCATGGACTTGTGAGGCAATAAACCACAAAGTCCGAGGAACAATTGTAGAATTCCTCAAACTTGTAGGTTTTTTCCTTTTGCTGTATATTCTTTTTTGCCCTGTTTCACAAAGGCACACATTTTGCACAATGACTTTTGCATTAAAACATACCTTTTTAGCCGTGTGGGGCGGGCAATATTGTTCGCTTGCATCTTGCTAGGAGTGATTTTGTTTTTAAGATTAGGGGGCTTTATGATATGTGACTCAACCCTGCAACCCTGCAGGACCCCCCTGATGTTCTGTCTTGTATACTCAAATGTAAGTGCTTTATACATTGTTTATTAAATGTTACACAGTTTTACTTAGAAGGCGCCTCTGCTTTATCATTTCTATTTATCCCTGGAGTGTGCTTCTACTTCCTACAAGAGGCTTGCCCTGAGCAGTGGACTGTTCTCCTTTACAGCAGGATTATCATCTGTTGCATCCACCATATGGCTTTTCTCCACTGTGCCCAATCTCCACTCAAAATTCTTTCATAGACTGATAATTCCAGTGTCAGTGATTTTGACTTTGCGCCAGTACCACCCTACTGCTACCATCACGGCCTGCTGACAGGACTACCATCCCTGTGCTACACCCAGCTAGCCGATTGCTACAGACTTCTGCCACCACTGCCATGTGGCTGATGAGTTGCCATTCTCAGAGTCTCTATCAGCGGAGTCACCACAGCCTGGCGACCAAACCTCCATCCCCTCGGTTCATCCCCTCATCTGATCTCCACAGTCTCTTGCTGTCTCCATCTTGCAGCTGACCTACCGGCATCCACAGCACCTTCCCAGCCAAACAGATGTCCTCTCCCAGTGGCTCCTATAGCCTGATTGTAGAGAGCCAGCTGCGACCCTGCCGAACTCTGCATAGTTTCCACCAGGATACATGTTTTTACAATGCCACCTTTTATTTATCTATGGCTTCAATTGTTTATAGACTAATTGCACTTAGATGGTGGCGCTTCCCACTCCTCCTTGACTACACCCCTGCCAGTGGTAAATGGTCTAAACCCTCTAACTACATCTGCAGGACCGCTTTTCTGTTGAAAAACAACGGACTTCCTTGAAAGATTACCCGGTGAAAATAAAATAGAGAAGTCTAAAAAGAAAACTATTCCAGCCATCACATCTAACAATTAGTAGGCTGCAATATAATATATGTTTGCTTTTGGGTTTAATACCACTTTAAAGATGAGCTCCAGCTATGAAGTGGTTGTAAACCCTCGCATGTACCCAATGAGGTGACTAGCATTAGGTCATACACACAGATGAAACAAAATCCTACATAAGTTGTAGCTTTGTATCTTCAGCCATTTCTTCTGTAGATTATTCTGAAACCAAACCATTTCTCTTTAGTTCTGTCAGCATGGGGTGGGGATCTGAAGTCTCCACACAGCTGACAGCTCTGAGCCTTGATTGGAGGGAAGGGGCATGCCCCCTTCACACAATGTGGAGAACATGCACAGTTGTGGATAAAAATCACCGGCTGAGCACTGTAGCTCCCTCCCCTATCATTATTTTAACTGTTGTCAGGAAAAGCTGCCAGAAATGGGTCATACTGATAACAGAAGAACCAGACAGCAGAGAGAAATGATACTCAGAGCTTTGGAGAGAGACAACCATACAGTATCGAATGATGTGCTTTTTTTCATATTTCATGTCTGAGGTTTACAACCACTTAAAAGATGAACTCCAGATACAAAATTCCAATCTGTATTCGGGGACACTTTACATTAAAGAGGAACTAAACTCTCCTTTACTTTACAGTGAAGGAGCTATAGTCATAGCTACAGTATCTCACAAAAGTGAGTACACCCTTCACATTTTTGTAAGTATTTTATTATATCTTTTCATGTGACAATACTGAAGAAATGACACCCCTAAGTGAAAATGTCTAAATTGGACTGAATAAGCCATTTTCCCTTCCCGATGTCATGTGACTCGTTAGTGTTACAAGGTCTCAGGTGTGAATGGGGAGTAGGTGTGTTAAATTTGGTGTTATCATTCTCACTCTCTCATACTGGTCACTGGAAGTTCAACATGGCACCTCATGGCAAAGAACTCTCTGAGGATCTGAAAAAAAGAATTGGTTGGGCTACATAAAGATGGCCTAGGCTATAGGAAGGTTTCAAGAGCCTGAAACTGAGCTGCAGCACAGTGGGCAAGACCATACAGCGGTTTATCAGGACAGGTTCCATTCAGAACAGGCCTTGCCATGGTCGACCAAAGAAGTTGAGTGCACGTGTTCAGCGTCATATCCAGAGGTTGTCTTTGGGAAATAGACGTATGAGTGCTGCCAGCATTGCTGCAGAGGTTTAAGGGGTGGGAGTTAGCCTGTCAATGCTCAGACCATACGCCACCCACTGCATCAAATTGGTCTGCATGGCTGTCGTTCCAGAAGGAAGCCTCTTCTAAAGATGATGCACAAGAAAGTCCACAAACAGTTTGCTGAAGACAAGCAGACTAAGGACATGGATTACTGGAACCATGTCCTGTGGTCTGATGAGACCAAGATAAACTTTTTTGGTTCAGATGGTGTCAAGTGTGTGTGGCCGCAACAAGGTACAAAGACAAGTGTGTCTTGCCTACAGTCAAGCATGGTGGTGGGAGTGTCATGGTCTGGGGCTGCATGAGTGCTTCCAGCACTGGGGAGCTACAGTTCATTGAGGGAACCATGAATGCCAACATGTACTGTGACATACTGAAGCAGAGCATGATCCCCTCCAATTGGAGACTGGGCCGCAGGGCAGTATTCCAACATGATAAAGACCCCAAACACACCTCCAAGACGACCGTTGCCTTGCTAAAGAAGTTGAGGGTAAAGATGATAGACTGGCTAAGCATGTCTCCAGACCTAAACCCTATTGAGCATCTGTGGGCATCCTCAAACGGAAGGTGGAGGAGCGCAATGTCTCTAACATCCACCAGCTGTCGTCATGGAGGAGTGGAAGAGAACTCCAGTGGCAACCTGTGAAGCTCTGGTGATCTCCATGCCCAAGAGGGTATAAGCAGTACTGGAAAATAATGGTGGCCACACAAAATATTGACACTTTGGGCCCAATTTACACATTTTTACTTAGGGGTGTACTCACTTTTGTTGCCAGCAGTTTAGACATTAATGGCTGTGTGTTGAGTTATTTTGAGAGGACAGCAAATTTACACTGTTATACAAGCTGTACACTCACAACTTTTCATTGTAGCAAAGTGTCATTTCTTCAGTGTTGTCACAAGAAAAGATGTAATAAAATATATACAAAAATGTCTCACTTTTGTGAGATACTGTATAACTAAAGCCCATAAGGGCTGAAATGCGCATTTATGAATTTATAAATATAAGACACAGAGCTGCTGACCTCACATTGGATAGTTTACATAACACTTTAATATAAAACCAGGTAATTGGAACCCCCCAAAATAATACAAATAATAATAATCATAATAAACCACTGCATCTACTAATCCCATGTGAGTGCTGAGGATGAAATGATATGTGTAGTCTATCAAGGTAATGTCTTGCCTGTACTTACAGAATTTGTAAAGTATTGTAGAATCAGCAGGATGACACAAAGGCTACATAGCTTGTTTCAGCTTTTTAGTCCCCAGCACACTTCTACACGATTATAGACTGCAGGGGGTTATAGGGACTGACTAATTGCTGGCCTCAAGCTGTGCAGCACACGTTCTGTGTTTGGAGAGCAGAGAATGTAGTTTAAATAGGAAGTAGAGCCCCTTCCAAGCTTATATTTGTCTTTAGTTTCCAACGATCACAGTGATTGTTCAAATACATTTTACAATGGTTCCCCCTTATATTCCAGAAACCTTCTTTTAGGTGTGCACCTGCAGATATACCAGACTTGTATGCATTTAATGACTCAAAGCATGCCTGAAGTATACCCATGACAGGTTCCTGAATCAAATGAATGTACCTTTACAATGAAATGACTTTGTGTTCTTGGTATGTGTTGTGTGATTTGGCAGTGTTCCTATTTTCTGACCCTTGGCTTATGACTGGAATGTAAAACTTCATTGACTGTTCTGACCTATGCTTGTGACATTACACTGATCCAGTTAGCCATCCTTATTAGTCCATTATAGAGAACTGGAAATGAGTGTGATTATATCCCTAATTGTCTTGGCAATGTTAGCTTTTCTTTTGTCTTATATTTGGATGTAACATTAAAAAAGCAGTTTCCAAAGAGAGCAAAACCCTTTCTTGTATTAAGAGAGGAATGGACGCCAGAGAGTGAGATATCATTTTGCCCCTGTACAAATCATTAGTAAGACCACATCTGAAATATGCAGTTTAATTTTTTAGATACCAGTTCACAAAAAGGATATCAGGGAACTGGAGAAAGCGCAGAGAAGGACAACCAAACCCATTAGAGGCATGGAGGAGCTCAGCTATGAGGAAAGTTTAGATGAACTGAATTTATTCTTTCTTAAGGAGAGGAGATTAAGGGGGGATATGATCAACATGTATAAATACCTAAGTGGTCCATATAGTGAACTTGGTTTATAGCTATCTACTTTAAGGTCATCACAGAGGACAAGGTGGCACTCTTTACATCTGGAGGAAAAGAGATGTTTAAGTAAGAGCTGGGAAAATGTGGAATAGACTCAGTAGATTGTTTTAAGAAAGGCCTGGATTCTTTCCTAGATACCCATAATATAACTCGATACTAACATTTATAGGTAAAGTTGATCCTAGGAATATCCAATTGGGATCAGGAAGGATTTTTTTCTCCTGGTGGACCAAACTGGATCATACTTGGTTGAGTTTTTTTTGCCTTCCTTTGGATGAACTGTGGGTATAGGATTGTGTATATAGGATTGTGTATTTTTTCCCCCTTCTATTGGTTGAACTAGACGGACTTACAGTATGTCTTTTTCCAACCCGATTAACTATGTAACCAAACAGAAAAGATATAATGGCATTTTTTTGTGCTGATGTTGACTAGCCCTTACAATTTATTTTTTATAATATCACTTCTTTTCAATATTATTGTGTTAAAGCCCAGCTCCAGGAAATTTGAAAATTCTCCCTCGAGGTGAGACTGTGTCTGCACTGTGTGGGTTAACTGCTTATTTATGTCTAGGGGAGAGTAGAAGCACTTTTATTCACTCAGTCCTCCACTCCCACTCGGCAAACAGTGCTCCCTCATGAATATAAAAGAGTGAAGCGCAATACAATATAAAAAAATATAAATAAATAACCACTGTGCATTACATATTACAAACCAGAAATAAAACATAAATGATATTGCATCTATAATGAATTATTGTGCGTCAAGTGCTGACATATAATCTTAGAAAGTGCAAAAGTAAATAACTGCATATACAGTGAAAAAAACATGCATCGGATATTGACATCTAATCTCCAAAAGTGCAAATGCTGTGAAAAAAGTCCTGCTGACTGTAAATGCTAAATAATGTCCTTTTAAATACAAGCGCAATATATCCTGCTCCACAGGGGTGAAATCCTCCAAAATGATGACTGTGCAAGGTAAAAAACGTGCTCCAATCCAAATACTGTGCACACCTTTTCCACCACCCGGTGTCACTAACTGCTCACCTCAAGGGGCGACCCCACTGGGTCTAGTAGCGCAGTCCCCACTGGGGTATCAATCCCACTCCACAGACGGATCTCAGCAATGCAGTAACGTTTAGAAAATGAAAAAAAAGGGCTAACATAGTGTTGAATCGTTACAAGGAAATTATTTTATTTAAACTCATTTATAATTGCACTCACATTTGTTGGTGCACCTCCACCGGTACACGCGGGTAATGCATATATGCAAGAAAAACAGTAATCCACGGCTGCTGGCTGCAAGCTGTTAAATCATGTACTCAGCATCACCTTAGGCTCCTTCCCGACGCGTTTCGTCACCAGAACACGTGACTTTATCAAGTGCTCCCTCATGCTCTGGCAGTGGACAGGGTTTCAGTGTCCTCATGTCCAATGCAGGACTATGGACACTGCATCAATTTTGATGGCATCTAGACCTTAGACCACCGGAGCATGGGGAAAAGATGGTTGCAGGGACCAGTCCAGCAACAAAGAGGAGCGAAGTATCAGGTAAGTACATCTACTTTTTCATGCCCCCTAGGCTTAAACAAGCTAAGGAGTTAACCAGTTAACTCTTTTAGTGTGGATGCATCCCCACTGGGATGCTCTGGGCTGATTGCTGCATTTTCCAGTGTCCACCAGCAGGTGTCTACCAGCAGTCAGCAGGATCCAGCAATCAGCTACACCTGGCCACACCTGCTGAGAGGGTACTTAACCACTTGACCTTCAGAAAAATTACCCCCCTTCAAGACCAGGCCATTTTTTGAAATACGGCACTGCGTTACTTTAACTGACAATTGCGCGGTCGTGCAACACTGTACCAGAATACAATTTATGTCCCTTTTTCCCATAGATAGAACTTTCTTTTGATGGTATTTGATCACCCCTGTGGTTATTATTTTTTGCGCTATAAACAAAAAAACACACAATTAAAAAAAAAAACATTTTTTACTTTCTGCTATAAAACATATCCAATAAAAATTTTTAAAAAAATCTAATTTCTTCATAAATTTAGGCCAATATGTATTTTGCTACATATTTTTGGTAAAAAAATCACAAACAGTATATGATTTTTTTTTTTCACAAAAGTTATAGCATCTACAAACTATGGGAGATTTTTTTTTACTAGTATTAGCGGTGATCAGCTACTTATAGTGGGATTTTGATATTAATATATGAAAAAGACTGCGCTGACCTTCAAAAAATCGAAATCACAAAACAAACACAGCTGCAGAGCGTAAAGTGTGGATTCACCACCAGATGTCAAATTGTATACAAATCCATCCGCGCTTGTGTTAATCACTCAAACAAGTTTTGCTAGTGTCAAAAAAATATCATCAAATAAATCATATGTGAAAAATTTTTAATTAAAAATACCAGTGAAAAACATAAAACTCCTGTGGAAATTATGTATAAAACACCATCCAAAAATGTTTTTCTTATGTGAAGATGTGTAAAAATCAAGTCCCAATTCAGTCCATATAAATCAATGCAGCAGGTGCAAATAACAGCATGTGTAAAGCGTATCTTGAAAAAATCCTCTACCACACCAATCCTCTTGTGTTAAAATCCTCCACCAAACAAGATGTGCCCTTACCAAACGCTTGCGTGGACACCAGGCCTCCACTCAGCCCTTGATAGTGGATGTCCCCAACTTCAATTCCCGGGCGTGCCGTTGATCCGTGCAATCGGGATACAGAAGGAGAACCACAATAGTGTGATATTGTTTAAAACATAATCCTGCACTCTTTGCTCAGTTCCAGAGCAGGGGGGGGGGGTCATACCCCATACACAAGCACGTGAATGAGCCGCAGGATTTATATATTAATGAGTCACGGAGCTTGCATATAAAAGCGGCGGGTTTATATGCAAGTTCCGTGACTCATTAATATATAAATCCCGCGGCTCATTCGCGTGCTTGTGTATGGGGTATGACCCCCCCTGCTCTGGAACTGAGCAGACAAAGAGTGCAGGATTATGTTTTAAACAATATCACACTATTGTGGTTCTCCTTCTGTATCCCAATTGCATGGATCAACGGCACGCTCGGGAATTGAAGTTGGGGACATCCACTATCAAGGGCTGAGTGGAGGTCAGGTCAAAAAGATCCCCTTTTGTTGAAGAAAAAGCAGTCCCCTTCAGATAAGATATTTTAATTTCAAAAAAATGTTTGCAAATGTTTCTCAGTCGAGCTCCATCTTTACTCTTACTTTAAATCTTTTGTTAGGGCCAAGTGAGCCAAATGTGCTGTTTCCTTTACTAATTGATGTGGCTGCTGTCAGTGCTATATAAACTGTATGTAGCATCAAAAAATTCAGTTTACAGTACTGTGTTCTGACAGCAGTACAGCGACATCCCGTTGCTGCCAGAACAAAATTGATATGGACTGAGCACTGCTCAGCCATTCACAGGAAGCCTTGTATTTTTATCAATAACTACAAGGCTTCTTTTGATTGGCCGAGGCGAAGAAGAGCTTTTCACTGTTTTTGCAGTTAAAAGCTAGTCAAAACAGAAATGTACAGCACATGATATGCCATTTTCTATTGTGACATCGTTATTTAAAGAAATTTTGCCAAACAGAATGATACTAAGACAATATGGGGTATTTATCAAGCATATTAGCAACATGATTAGATGCAACTCAGGCTGTGTCTCCTTCAGTAAAGCCTCTGAACAGGTTTATAGACCTGTGTGTCTGTTTTCCTGGGCAGCCAAGTGAAACGGTTTGCAAAGTTCAAAGACCAATTACCGAAGACAAGACTGACGGTGTTAATTTTGACATCAAATTTCAATTTAGTTTTATTTATAGTCTTTTGACTTCAATGCCATTTTAGTTTTAGCTGTATTTTAGTCTTTTGACTGGAATGCCATTTTAACTTTAGTCAACTAAAATAGGTTTAGTTAAATTTTAATGCATTATTTGTTTAGAACTGCCAAACATTATATACTCCTGGAGTAAAATTCTAATAACATATTTAATATTTATGGTATTAAGGTTTGAACATGCACAGACACAGATTTAGCCGTTGTGATATAAATTCAATTTGGTTTTAGTGGTATTTTAGTCTTTTGACTGGTGTCATTTTAGTTTTAGTCATCTAAATTGTTTTAGTCGTATTTTAGTCAACTAAAATAGTATTCATCTAGTCAACGAAAATATTTTAGTCAATGAAATTACCATTGAAGACCGATTTCCATTCTAAACAAGACTCATAAATGAAAACATGCTTAGGTTTAGGTTTGACTCTCAATGGTTGACATTTGGCTAATGCAAATTAGTCACCTCATAGTTAACCTCCACTTTCACATCGGTATACCCCTTATGGACCAGAGCAATTTTTACGTTGTTTTATGGTTACTGATTTGGCAATACATTTCTCATTACTAAAACCCAACTTAACTCTCAAATTAAATAAGCTTAATACACTCAAGGTGCATCAAAACAAACAGTGTTCAGTGACTTTTAGATTGTTTTCATTTGAAAGCAGCTACAGCCTAAGTAGAAAAGTCCATCACCTGCCAGCAGCTGCAGACTGAGATCCTTTCTCACCGTAACTCCTCTGCACAGGTCAGACACCCCCCCTGCTGAATGAGTCCAATAGCTCTGCAGTAAGCCAAGCTTTTGCTCTCTGTTCATTGAATAGTTCTGGCTCTCACTCGGTAGGAGGTGTCAGACCTTTGAAAATAGATCACTGCTTCTCTGCAGATAGCAAAATGTCCCACTCTGCAACATGCTGACAAAGGACATGCTTTTCTAAAATAAACCATAAGACTTTGAACACCTGATGCGCCTAGAATGTATTAAGCTGATTTAAACTGACAGTTCAATTGAGCATTAAGATAACAAAGTAATGCATATATAATGTTTTGTTTCTACAAACAAGGCCTTTTCTTTGCAATATTGTCTTGCAAAAATGATTTTATTTTCCATGCAACCTATAGACAAAAGATGTTACAAAACAAGCAAAACTTTTTTTCTAGTTTACCAGTGGTAGTTGAAAAACAATTAGGGTTACTTTAGATGAAAAGTGGACATTTTTTTTTACAATTTGTTCTGTTCATAATTACAGTAAATTGCACTTCTTTTTTTTCCATAAACAATTTTATTAGATATTAAGCAAGGTACAGAAACAGAACGACATATATTGCATTACAGAAACAGCAATAAAATATTGCCATGATAAACCAGCTGAAGACGAGGCTAATCCAATTGCATGCATTGGCATTCTAACAGCCTAGGGAGCATTGATGTGGGGGGTTTATTAAAGGTGCTTCTGAGATGGTGATTGCCCACATATCAAATCAGTGAATCCATTCAACTCAAGTGGACTAGAGGCGGTAAGATCCTATGAATGGGGATCAAATCTCCCCAGCCACTCCCCTTCTAATCACCCTACATGGGTTAGAAAGGGGAGGTAAAACTATGTAAAGGGGCACAAGGGTGAAAGGTAAGAAGGAGAGAGAAAAAGAGAGAAAAAAAAGGAGGGGGAAGAAAGGGAGGGGTGGGGGGGTATGGGATCTGGGTTTTGGTTTACAAAGAGATGGGGATATATTGAAAATAAGGGAAGGAGGGGGTGTGGAAAAGTCCTACCAACTACCCTCTCCATCTCCTTCTGGCCATCACCCATCAGCTCATCTACTTCTTTCTTTAGGTGTGGTGGGTTCCATACTCACTTAAGTAGGTTATTAATTGAGGTCTGGTATATGAAAGATCGTATATTGTACAGACTAACTTAACTGTCTGTCTGTGCTAATTCCTGATATTGTTGAGAGTTTCAAAGTAAATTGAACTTCTATTACAAATTATGAAAGTGTCGTTTACAAAATACAGGTGGATTTTAGCTTTTTTAAATATGTCCCTAAAAACTACCCAACCCCCGGCCGAATCAGCAGGTGGCCACCAGACGGGCCCTGGACCACTGAAGGGAAAATGGTGGCCCCAACCAATTACTTATAAGTATGGCCATCTGGTTGCCCCCTGCTGATTTAGCCGGGGGTTGGGTAGTTTGTGGATGTGATTTCTTACCTCTTTGGACTGCAGCAAACATTTATTTCTAACCATAGGCACAGTTGCTGAGCATTTTTGTTTCGCAGTAGGATGAACAATGTACTCTGGAATTGAATTTTGTAATAATATTCTGTTGAAACAATGATTTTCTAGATATCTAAGAAGTTCCCTGAGGAAGCAAATATATTCTGCAAAACGCATTGGAACAGAATATCTGGAATGATCTATATCAACTTATGTCAACCTGTTTAACATTGTTACTTTACGATGGTTGGAATGTTTTTTAAGTGAATTTTTGTCATCATATTTGACCTAAAACTTGTTTTTATATGTCTTGTAATAAAGTTTTTTTTTATACAAATATTCAGTCTATTGAGTTACCTCACAGACAACCACTCAGGTGTCCTACTTGTTATACAAGGGGTGTCCTCCTGAAAAATTAGTTTGTAGCAATAGATAGTAGACAAGAATAGCCATTCATGTTTACTATCTCAGCATTTATTAACACCAACACTGATCACATTTGTATTCATCCAGGACAATAAAAGGGTCAGTTAACAAGACAGCCACATTTTCTTATTCTTCGCTGGGCCATCATGAACATTTAATCTGCCGACACTCTTCTGCCCTGCACATCCTTCTGTCTCCTCGGGGGGATCAAAGAGCACAGCAGAGACAGCGGGCTTTGCAGGGGACACAGAATGCAGCTGTTTGTAACTATCCATCTGTCATTGCATACTCCTCAAAGAGTGTAGGCTGCTTCTCCCTTGAACAGCCTTGTCTTCCTGCTACGAGTGGGCAGAGAAGCAGAAAATCAGAGGGCACAGAGGGGGGATTGGGCTGTGCCGGGGACACAGAATTATGCTTTTTGTGTAGGATCCCATCTATGTGGGCAGATCTTAACAGTAGCAGTGGGGGGTCACTTTTTTAATGATTTTCAAAATCTATCATATCTATTGCAACAATCATAGCTATTCATTAATCAGGACAGACAGGAGGACCATTCTGAGATGAGTTAGTGGTTGCTTCAGTGGCCATAAGCTTATGGGGTGAATGGGGATTGAGTGGGGAACTCTGCCATTATAAAGCATACTGAACTGGCAAGTATGAGGCTGGGCTACCACTATTGCAAATTGAATGTGGGTTCCCCTGCATCCAATTCGCATGTCAGGGGATTGTGACCGGCTCTCTATGGAGCCGGTTCACACATCTCCAGAGGGGCTCCAGTGCAAATTGCACAGGAGTCAGGCGCATTTTCTGGTCCATTTCAGATCTGAATTCAGCCACAAATTCAGGCTTAAATCGGACCTGAAACGGTGAACAGGGACACACCAGACTCCTGCTGTGAGCTGCTCCATGCTTCAGTGTGAACCCAGCCTTAAGTCAGCAAGGGTGGTGGGGAGCAAGCCCTTGCCCTTATCAATATGGAAACAAGATGCTTTACCAGAGTATCTCTCTTGGCAAGGTAATCCCCTATTTTTAGGTAATTTCATCTGGTATAGTTCAGGAGTAGGACATATGCTCACCTCCCCTCATTTCCTGGCCTTCCAGGTCTGGTGTGGATTTTTAGGAGGAACCAACACGTTTTTTTCTTGATTTTTGCATAGCATTCCCCCTTAAAATCCATAGCAGACCCAAAGAATCTGGCATAGAATTGGGAATTATGTGGGGTGCCCATGCCATTTTTTGTTTTTGTGTGGGGTTCCCCTTAAAACTCATACCAGACCTGAAGAGCCTAGTATGAATTATGGGGGAGCCTCGTGTAGTTTTCTCTTTTAAACTATCCCCAGTTGCTTTGTTTAAATGACCAGGGATTTCTGGCCAGCAAGTGAATGAGACCGGGTGACATCATTGGTTGCTAAGGAGGCAGCTGGTGCCTATTTAACAACCAGTGGCAGCAGGACAAGGATGTTGCTATATATAGTACTATATATGAAGTTTGGCTCCAGCCAAATAGGTTAAAAGTTAAATGTTCAGAAGAACGCCAGAATAAGCAAATTAATTCTAATGCTAGCTGCTATTTCCATCTGTTTTTAATAATCAGACACTCACCTGTCCCACGGTCCAGCAATGCGGCCGCCCGCTGCCTCTCTCCTCTCCCCCTTCTCCGTGCGGCATCGGCATAGCAAGTGTGGGTGTCCAGCTTTGGCTTCAAAAGCAAGCGTGCACTGCTCATGTGTGGGCCGTGCCGCATGCTGTGAATGTCTGGTGTAACCTCTGGGACCTGTGACGTGTCCCAGAAGATCGCCGGGAGGGAGGGGGGAGAGGTGAACTTCTGTCCAGTTCCATGGTTTGGGTGGAACTCCACTTTAAGGACTTACACTTTTTAGATTTCTTAGGTGTTTTTAGCTGTTGGCTCCAGCTACACAGATGCTCTATGAAACTTCTTTACATTATTTTACTCCAAAATATCTTTGCATAAAAGGATGACTGCTTTATATTGAAGCAAAAAGTGTATAGGAAAAAATTCTACAGCAATGTTGTACTTTAATGGCACTGACATGAGGCACCAAACAAACCAGGAATAAAGTTTTTTACCATAAGTGGTTTGTCTCATGCCAGTGCCATTAAAATCCATCATTGCGATAGGATTTTTTCCTATATACTTTTTGCTTTAGTTATTATGTATGTGTCAAAGAGGAGGTCATTAAATTAGGTATTGGTTTATTTTGAATTCACTATCATCACTGTATACTTAAATCTGAGCAGAGCCACAATTTTATTTGGCATACTGATTTTTGTTATTGCTGTAGACCATGGAAGAGGATCAGTCAGATGTCTTAAAATAGAAATGAGAATCAACAAACCACTTTCTAATGAACGCTGGAGAATCCAAATGAGAGGAGAACAATCAACAGTGTCAAAAAACACAAGTCCAGCAGAATAAGACCATGTAACTGACCTTTAATTTAATAACCTGGATATCATTTAAAACCTTGCAGGAAGATGGCTCTGTTGAGTCTCATCAGGGAAATCCTGACTGTAGTTGTTCAGAAAGGTCACTACAAGTCATCATGAAAGATGAAATCAGATGTGCTGAAAAATATCAATAGTATGTGCTTGATAAATTCAAGTAACAATTAATCACAGTATTAAAATATGTCAGTAAAGTAACACAGAAAGAGACCTTTTTGTTAGCCACAAAACTGGGAAACCCGGATCTAAAAAAAATAAATAAAATAATTTTGTAAGAGGTTTCACAAATTGAGATATTTTAGCCATTCACAAGCAAGTGGTATTATATATAAATTATGCTGTCCAACAAATGATTTCAGGCATTTTCTTAGGGTATCTCAATTCTATGCTTAACTTCCATTAACACATTCGGTGGTTGATTTACAATAGGCAACTAGGCTGTGCACTCTGCAGTACAGTTATTTTCCCCAGAGCTTAGTAAATGTGGCAAAGCTCTGCTGATTTCTATCAACCAATCATGTGCAAGTAAAAATGTATTTTTTTTTTTGTTTATTTTCCTCACATCTGATTTGATATTCTTTACAGAGTGGAGCTTTACCACTCTGACATTTACTAAGAAGAAATAGTGCACTTCAATATTGCACTTGATATACTAAAGGCTATTTGCCTTTAGTAAATCAACTCCTGATATGTCATGACTTTTGTCTTCAGATTTGAACTGTTTGCATTTACTAAGAACTGGAGTTCCATTGACTGCAATTTCAAGCAGGATGTATGGTGGTCAAAAGGCTAGTTCTTCTATTCTTAGTCTTGTAAACAACCATTAATCTCACCACCAAGAAAGTAATTCTGCACAAGAGTGGGTTACCTTCATAACTGTTTTGATGACAGACCGGTATTTTATGTATTCCATTGCTGGATACACAGCAGATCAAGGCTGGTCTCCCAAGTGGCAGCAATATTGGACATAATAGTGTTAACCACCAATCCTTCTGTCGATTATGTTCTTATCTAAAGCAATCGTCGTAGCTCTTTTTCTCCCCTGCAACTGACAGCAGAAATTCTCAATGCAGTAGACATTTCTAGCTACAAGTATAGAAGACTCTCTTGGAAAAGACAGGGATTTTGATTCTTGTACCCTTACCATGAACAATGGAGAAACCAAAGAAGCTGTGTTTTTTTTTTACCCAATGTGTAAACAGAGTACAACACCATCTCTTACAGCCTTTCTCAACCTACAGTATTTAACATAGAGGAACTGTCAGGAACCATGAATCAGACTGAGACAGAAGTGCAGTAAAAATCACACGTTTTAATAAAATGGTAAAATAGTACAAACAGAATAAACGTGGTCAAAACATAGCCAGGGTTCGGTATCCAGAGCAGGTAGTTGGAACAAGCCAATAAAACATAAATTCAGAGATCAGCGTAGTCAGAAGCAGCAAACGGAATCTGGAACCAGAAGGGAGTCAGCCAGGCAAAAGTCTTTAACAGGAAAACATAGCAGAGAGTATCCGGATATATTGACCAGGGCAAAGGCACAGGAGATCTGATCCAGGCAGTTTAAATAGCCAGCAAAGCTGACTGACAAGCAGGATATGATCATCAGGTGAGTCACTGTGGAATGATGAGTACTGGCAATTAACCAACAGCTGAGCAGCCTGAGCTCTGAGAAGGGATGGCTGAGCCCAGCCCTGACAAGAACCGATAAAATAACTTTCAGGTCTCAGGGATCCTACCAAAAATTACTATTTTTACAGATCACTGTATACTATGGTAAATAGCAAGAATAAATAAAGAGTAAGGAAAGTGGTGTACTTAGGCCCCCAGAGTTGCTTCATATGACAAAATTATTTTCAGTATTAATGGCATTAAACAAATAATTATCAATGAGTAGAGAAAAATGGCATTAAGTGAAAATTGTAGTATTCCCTCACACTGGTAGTCAGAAAATGTCCCTTTACACTGGTGGTCAGTGAAATTCCCAGTTACATTGGTGGTCACTGGTCAGTGGAGAAGGGCCCCCTTAGATTGCTGATTGTTGAGGAAAGGGACCGTTGACACTGGTTGTCAGTGGGAAGAATGTTACTTACATAGGTAGTGAGTGGGAGAAGGGCTACTTTACATTGGTGTTCAGTAGGAAAAAGGCCCAATTACACTGGTGATAAGTGACAGGAATGCTCATTACATTGGTGGTCAGTAGGAGAAGGACCCCCTACACTGGGGGTCAATGGGAAGAATTTTCATCACATTCATGCACAGTAGGAAGAATGCTCCTCTTACAGAAAGAAAGATACTTGGTGTCAGTGGTTACTCATTTGAGAGTCAGAAATTGCTCATTGCTCAAGAAACCCCTATGAACTCCTGGAAGTTCCAGAAGTACCACATGATTCCACGGAAAACTGAGAAAAGCTATTCTAATATTAAATATTTTTAATTTAGGTATATATTTCATATTACTATGATATATTTTACATATGTATTCCTTTTGCCCTTTGGTTAGAGTGAGGAAAGGTTAGAGTGAGGAAGTGTTAGAGCCAAGAAGAGTTGGACTCTTAGGTTTTTCTGGGGTTTTTTTTTGCTATTATGCATGTATTTCCCTGTTTCCCTGTGCAAGCATAATGTGTCAGGAAATGCTGAAAGCATGCACCCAGACAGCTCTCTCTACAAATATAAATGGTTGAAGTTCATATTTTCTTTTTGGATCTAAGGTGACTGAATCTGCATTTTTCAAGATGATGCACATATTTTACTACTTATGATTCAGTTTTATTTATAGGACAATGGCATGGATGTCAGGGAGAGAGAAGACTTCCTGAGGCTAGCTCAGATAGACTTTATACCATCAGCTGGAGCGTCTACTGACCTTTACCCAGGGGACATACTGAGGAAGACACATCACTCTCATGGCAACAGAAATGGTGATATTCACAGATGTTTTTAAGATATTTTTTTAAGCTAAGTACAACATAATAACAGCCCTGTGTTTGTTTTTTCTTGGGTTAAGCAGCCTTAATAAGGAGGTTTTGTACATATAGCAAGATTCCACACCGCAATTAGGTTTACAAACAGGCCACGGGCAGCTTTATTGTGCCTCCAGCATCAAACAAATGAAAACAGTAAAAAATCCTAAAATATAAAAATAAATCCTAGCCTTACTGCATGGTTCAATTTCTTCTTTAACAGGTTCAGCACTTCAAAACAGCCTTGTACTTACAAAGTCGCCACCACACTGTCTCTCTCTTATTCTGCAGGTCAAAACAGCCTATTCCTTCCCAAGGATTGAGAGACAGTTAGAGAAAGCAGTTGTTTTCTCTAAAAAGTAGAACTATACTGGTATCACAATTAGGCCTAATAAGGCCAATATTCAATTGTGCAGACAACATCCTTTCACAGCTGAAATGGCTTTCCCAGGAGTTTCAATACACAAATGAGAGTCATCTGAGAGAAATATAAACCCTTTACATTTACATTCCTGTGCTTTTTTCACGCCATTTATTTAAACATTTATTGAGTGGAGGGGACCATTTTCTTTATATATATCAAAGTCAACCATTTTTTCACATAAACCTGTCATTGTTACACCACCTCTTAGGGCAGCAGTGGTGCAGGATAGCCAGGTACTTGCTATTAATAGGCAGTGTTTTGAGAAGGATGTTCTAATTTCAGAACCTTATAGTTCAGCACTTAAATATATATTTTTTAGATTGTTTCACTATATAGGGAGAAGCCACAAAATAACAGTGGATTGGGATATTTAACCTCTTGAATACCGGCCACTTTCCCCCCCTGCCCAGGACAATTTTCATCTTTCAGCACTGTCACAATTTGAATGAAAATTGCGCAGTCATGTAACACTGTACTCTAAACTAAATTTTTATCATTTTCTTCCCATAAATAGAGCTTTCTTTTGGTGGTATTTGATCACCACAGGGGTTTTTATTTTTTGCTAAACAAACTAAAAAAGACCAAGATTTTTCTTTGTTTCTGCTATAAAATTTTGTTTTTTCCTTCACTGACGGGCACTGATGAGGCTGCACTGACTGGCACTGATGAGGCTGCACTGATGGGCACTGATGAGGTGGCACTGATGGGCACTGATGAGTTGGCTCTGATAAGGTGCACTGATGGGCACTGATGAGGAGGCACAGACATGCAGCACTGGTGGACACCAATAGGTGGCACTGATATGCAGTATTGATGGGCACTGATAGGTGGCACTGACGGACACTTATAGGTGGCACTGACAGGCACTGATATGTAGCACTGAAGGGCACTGATAGGTGGCACTGATGGGCACTGACAGGTGGCACTGATGGGCACTATTATTTTTAAACATTTTAAATGTTAACTACATTTTTGTGGAAAAAAATATAGCAAATAAAAATAATAATAATATAGCATATATAATTGCTACACAAGCCATATTGTCATTTAATGTAATTAAAAATTATCTTTCCATTTCACTTTATAGCGCTGTATTTTGTAAAAATAAATACAACTTGGAGGTGTAATTTCCTCCAAAAATGTAATTTTCTGCTTGTTTGATTTGCTCACTGATTTTCCCAGAAGTCTGCAGTTACAAGTCAGAATTTATCATCTTTTTTAACAAAAAGTACATAAAGGTACTTCTAAATGCAGATGCAGACACTATCACTTTTTATATCAGAGCACTTAGAGCGTTCCTGTAGATTATAATGAACCAGACTCTCCCATTCAAATTTGATATCCAAAGGACATGGACAAATAAACAGCTATTTCTGCAAAAGATTTAAGAATTTTGCAACAACTTTTTTTAAAACCTTTACAATGTACATTGATCATCCAAAAGTCAGCCTGATACGTTTTTCGAAGGGGAATACTCAAAACATGTGTTTCTCAAACTTCCTAGACTAAGTTGACATTTTCGTAATATGGTGGGTCAGGCTTGAGGGCTCATAAGGTTCTCCAAAAGACATGTACATTTCATTTATATTACTGATTTAGCAATTACAATGACAGATTTGTCTTAAGTGAACCTAAAATCTAAAAAAGAGAAATTGTATGTTTGAATTTCAAATAAATTCAAATGCATTGCATGTTGTGAAAGTATCTACTTTTTTAAAAAAAAGATTTTGCCAGATTTAGTACAGCTTGAGTTAGAATCATAAAAATGTTGGCATTTAAGATGTAGTAGGTTTTAGGACAGAATAGAAAATGGCTTTAAATAAATTGAATAAGCTTGAATACTACACATTAATGGTTTGTTCACAGCTTTGGGTTGTAAGGATGACCCACTGGAATTGGCATCAATTTATTTATTCATCAGTGTTAGGCCTCAAAGCTGTCTTGCTACATAATGGCAATATATACCCTTTAATACCTGTTGAGTATGCTGCACAAATGAAAAACATGGAACTGTTATTGAAACACATCCAGTACACCAAGTACAACTGAAATATCTATGGAGATCTAAAAGTAGTGGCTCTGCCTTTGAATGCAGATTGGATATACCAAATACTGTTTGTTGTAAAATATGTGGATGGAATGGCTGTATGAGAGAGTTCCATTAAAAAGAAATTGCCACTCCAAAAGAATTTGGTTAGCACATAAACCAGCTATTGACCCAACAAATACATTTTACCTCTGCTTCACATAAGACTTGAACTGATGAAAAATATTGCTTCACAAGGAAAGATGGAGGTTGTTATTTGAGACAGATGTTTGCAGGAATAACTGATGCCAAGATGAAGGAAGACATTTTTGTTGGTCCACAGACCAGGTACATCATTAATGGCAAGCAGTTTAAAAAATCTGTGAGTGTGGCCAGAGAGAATCAACTGGAAAGCATTCAAGGATGCCATTGGGATTTTACTTGCTTACTACAATGTACCAAATGGCATCTAGTTGGTTGACAAACTTCTTACATCTTACAAGACCATGCAATTATATTTGAGTTCAGTTTAAAGGGATCTCTCATGATCACCAAAAGTTTTTCGGGAAGCAAAACCTTGGTAAAAAAACTTGTTGTTCAGTGTATTTGTAGGTTTTTGAACATACACACTTACCTTCCTATCTCAATTAGCCTCTCCATTTTTTCAGTGTCTCAGTTGGCTTGAAAACTCTTTTAGAATTGTTTAGGATAGAAATTCATGATTCCTTTATAAGTAGCCATGTACACAGGTTCTCTAGCAGAAAACATATTCTCAAGCCATCACAATGCCACCACCATATATGATTGTTCATAATATTCTTAATGTGAATAGTTCTGTTGTTGACTTAATCATAAAATACTCTTTCAGAAGTCTTACAGTTCTTCGACAAACAGCAATTACCAGTAATTCCTGGCCTTCTTCTTGCCATTCCCATTTTGTACACTGACTTTTTTTTGTTGATTCATATACTGTACATTGATTTCTGTGTCATTGGGGTTAAAACTCATGACAAATTGAAACAATGGGAAGTTTGCAAAAAATGGGCATGCAGAATAGAAACCCTGATGGGGTAACTCTGTCTGAAGCTAAAAAGTTGCACTCCATTTATGTTGGAAAATAAGGTTTTCAGACTTAAGATTGCTTCTACTTCAAAGAACATAAAAATAATGCATCTTCTGCTTCATATGCATACTAAAATTTGTCAAAAAGTACCAATTCATTGTCAAAAGTTGTACATTTTATATAAAGAAATATGCAAACACATTGGAATATATTCCTTTTTCAGTATACTGTATATAACTCCACATGATTGAAGCACGCACTATTTTTCTCATTTTATTATTTTTTTCTAAGGACATAAACAACAAAACAACATCAGACATATACACATCCTAATAAAATATTATGGACACATTAAAAATGCATGAATAAACTCAGAGATGCATAACTGGAAATTGTGTGTTTTGATAACGTTGAATTAGCCCCACCGCAATGTGTCCTGAACTATGAAAAAGCATGACAAAAAGCAATTTTATTTTCTATAATAACGCATTAAATATGAAAGGCATAATTATTGCTTGTGTTAACTCACTAGTGACTTAGTTAAGCGAGTTTTCTATTCCATAAATTATCCAATCCCCTTTTGTCCTTTTAGATAAAAAAATTAATTATGAAAGGTTATACACCGATCTTTGTTGATTAAAGCCTGTACACGTTCAACATTCTCCGGTGTACTGTTTGTTGCAGGCTTTCCAGAACATGGATCACTTTCAATTAGAGTTGAGCGAACCCGAACTGTAAAGTTCGGGTTCGTACTGAACTTTGGGGCGTCCGTGACCCGGACCTGAACCCGGACATTTGAAAAAAGTTTGGGTTCAAGTTCTGGGTTCGAGTATTTGATCATGCATGTTGAATAGCTGCAGGGCAGCCAATCAACCAGCATTTCACTGGTTTTCCCTAGAAGCCATCACAGTCATGCCTACTAATGGCATGGCTGTGATTGGCCAGTGCATCATGTGACCCAGCCTCTATATGAGGCTGGAGTCACAGGACTGCATGTCACATGCTCTCTGGGTAGTGTAGGGAGAGGATGCTGCCGGTGCTGTGAGGGACAAATTGCAGATAGATAGATAGGTAGAGATTACTACTACTACTGCTTTTAGAGACAGATTGCAGATAGATAGATAGGTAGAGATTACTACTACTACTTGTTTTAGGGACAGATTGCAGATCTCATCCTGCATTACAGAAAGATCTGCCTGGACTAGGTAGAGTCTACTGCTTAGAGGGACAGATTATTGTTCTAAAATCATTTCCTAGTTCTATAGGGTCAGGTTCCTGCTGTTGCTGTAAGGGACAGATTATTGTTCTAAAATCATTTTGCAGCCCTCTAGCACTTTCCAGGATTCTTTTACAGTCATTTTTGTGCCAAAAAGTTTGGGTCCCCATTGAATTCAATGGGGTTCGGGGTAAAGTTCGGGTCAAGTTCGGTAGCGAACCCGGACTTTTTTCCGAAGTTCGGCCGAACCCACCGAACCCGAACATCCACGGGTTCGCTCAACTCTACTTTCAACAGATTCTCAGCAATCTGAGGCTAGGTTCGCATTGATGCAATTTGGCATGCGATTTGACATATCAAATCGCATGCCAAATCGGCGGCTATTGCCCGCAATGGCACCGTCCGAATCGGTGTGTTGCTGACTTTGCGGCGCCACACCGATTTCCATAAGTAATTTCTGTACTACTACTACTACTACTACTACTTTTGGTGATTTCCATAGACATCTGTGCAGGAAACCGCATAGATGTCTCTGACATGGTCTGACTGACGTGCGGGAATGAAACCGTGCGAGTTCAGCAAAACTCACACGATTTCAGCAGTGTGAACCCAGGCTTTAAAGCATTTGTGCCACACTTTTATTTGCACTGCCCTCCTTGATTCACCCCCAAAAGCCTTCTGAATCCCCGAAGAGTTTCCACAGAGGAATGTTTAAGCTTAAAGAAGAACTATGTTCAAAATGAAAAAATCTATGTGTTATGTCTGTTACAGTCAGTTAAACATCTCACTGGTTGTTTTGCAAAAAACAGTAAGGATTTTGAGATATCTACCTTGTCCCCTGCAGCTGAAAGCTCTCATATACACTTCCCTTAATGAGCAAACAACATTACTTCCTGTTTTTCTAATTGCCTGTTGTCCCCTTTTGCGTGCTGCCTCTCTGAAGAGCTGTCCTGATCACTGGGGGAGGTGCTCCTGTGAAATCTCAGGCATTGCACTCTTCACAGAAGTCCCGACGATGCTCTGCACACGATCGGCCTGTGAATCCCCACCCACTCCCACCTTTGCCCGCCCATTGCTCCCTATACAGGCTGCTCCTAGCTTGGCTTTTCTTCTGTCAGTTTACCAATTACCAGAGGAGAACAGGCAGAGAGAAGCACACAGATTGATAGAAAAATCTGTGTGGAAACTAACCTGTTCTGACTTGTGCTGTTTTACATAGCACACACCCAGCTATTGATTGGCAGATGGGTGTGTGTTATGTAAAATAGACAGAACATGATAGAAGGCAGGATGACTCTGGGAAATGTAGTTTCCTATGGGAGATACAGAAGCTAGTTCACTGAAAGGAAATTACATGCTAGCTCTGCTTAACTCCTCCCATCATCACTAACATTATACAGCAAAGGAGAACTGGTAAAGAGGATTAGAGACCACAATTGCAGCTCTATGGTAGGAAAAGAATCATTTCTAGTGTTGAGCGAACCCGGACTGTAACGTTCGGGTCCGTACCGAACTTTCGGGTGTCCGTGGCACGGACCCGGACATTTCAAAAATCGTTCGGGTTCGGTCCCTTTACAGGCCCAGGCACGGTGCCTGTGGGCTTTCAAGCCATGCCTGGGCTTGCAATGTCAGGCCCAAGCGAGTTGTGATCTTTACTAAGAAAAGGATGGTATCTCGACGTTAACACCAGAGATTAGGAGAAATGGTCAAGAGGAAACGACATATTACAATCACTACTACCCTCCTCAATTCGTCTCGATCGTACATTAAAGGAAAGTCACTTGATCGAAGACATAGAGGGTATCCTTTGATGTAAAGGGTCTCAGTAGGACGGAAGATAGTACAAGACAGATAAAATGTATTGTGTGTGGGTAGACGGTTAGTTATCGACCCACACACGATACATTTTGTCGTGTTC
>BLSH010047435.1:944866-957354 GCA_018402905.1 Glandirana rugosa | reverse complement strand
CATCTCCTGTATCATGTCTGCAGTCTCTGACCATCTCCTGTACTATGTCTGCAATCTCTGACAATCTCCTGTAGCATGTCTGCAGTCTCTGACCATCTCTTGTACCATGTCTGCAGTCTCTGACCATCTCCTGTACCATGTCTGCAGTCTCTGACCGTCTCCTGTACTAAATCTGCAGTTTCTGACCATCTCTTGTATCATGTATGCAATCTCTGACCATCTCCTGTACTATGTCTGCAGTTTCTGGCCATCTCCTGTACCATGTCCGCAGTCTCTGACTGTCTCCTGTACCATGTCTGCAGTCTCTGACCATCTCTTGTACTGTCTGCGGTCTCTGACCATCTCTGGTCTTATATCATGTCTGCAGTCTCTGGGGGGGGGGGGGTCTTGAGAGGAGCCAAGAATGGGAGTGCCGCCCGGATGGGGGTCATGGAAGAAGTCAGACATGTGTAGTGTGGAGAGACTATAGGATAAAACCAGAGGCACCAAGCTGGAGCCGACTGACTGAGCCCCTGTTTCTGCACTACTTTTGGTGCCGATTTGAAAGATATCTGCGCATGAACCCGCACATATGTCTAAAAAATCCCCTCAAAGTCGGGCTGAAATGCTGCTTTGAAACCTGCCCTCAGTGGGAATGTGGGCTTATTCTGGGGAGTAGGTGCGAAAATTTGGGCAGGCTTGAAGGGGCCCGGTGCATTATTTTGCCCAGGGGCCCATAATCCTATTAAGATGGCCCTGACTATAGCTGGCAAATTTGCCCCATCTGCTGCAGCGGAAAAAAATACAGTCCCTGCTACCCACATGACCAGCATCTACATGCAAACTTGTCAAAGCTGCTGGCTCTTCAACTTCTGCCTTTCCGCTAAAGCAGGACAGAAGAGTCTGTAGCCATTTCAGGCAGTCATACACAGCCAGTGCTTGGTTGACTAAAATTCAGTGGGAATTCTACCTGCCCATAAACCACCTGATTTGAGACATGCACACCAGGTGGAACTTGGCTCTGGCAATGCTGCAGTGGCTGTACATGCAACAGAGGGCCATCAACGAGTACCTGTGTGAGAATGGCACAACGACAGGCTCAGGCCGGCTCTGCTGTTTTTCTCCATGCCAATGGCTGCTCATAAAGGATGCATGCACTGTACTGTCACCATTTGAGGAGGCCACAAGGATAGTGAGCCATGACAATGCATGCGTAAGTGACACAATCCCTGTTGTGTTCCTGCTGGAGCAGACTCTGTATGGCATTATGGACAGAGCACTCGAGGCAGAGCAGTTGGAGGAAGTAGAGGACTTCTTTTCCTCTCAAGGCCCACTTTATCCAGACACCATTGTTTCTATGCCACAGAACAAACAAGATCAGAGAGAGGAGGAGGATTCTGGCAGTTTCAGAGGCATTGAAGCAGAGGAAGACATACGTCAAACAGTAAACAATGGCTTTCCATCCCCAGAACCCTTGGGAGTAGTACATGGCTGGGAGGAGGTAGTTCCAGATACTGTAATCCTGAGTGACCCCAAGGAGTCTGCTTCTCATGCTTCTGCAAATTTGCGGTGCATGGGCTCCCTCATGCTTCAAAGCCTGTGAAAGGACCCAATAATACATGGCATAAAGGAGGAGGATCACTATTGGTTGGCAACCCTCCTTGTCCACCGCTATAAGTTGAAAGCCTCAGAACTCATCCCATCCCCACAGAGAGTGCAGAAAATGAAATATCCTGAGGACACCTTAAAGAGGAGTTTATTAAATGTTTTCCCGACTTTGGAAGGTTACAGTGTAGTGAAAAACTTAGTTTTAAGGCTTCTGTTGGTCAAGAGAGGAGCATTGGAGAAGGTGGCCGCCTAAGTGATGCATTTCTGAATTTTTTTAGTCCTCGCCGCCCAGGGCTGTCACCTTCCACATCCCATCGGCAGCATCTGCATCACATGGTGGACGATTATATAGGGGCGAAAACAAAGATGGAGAGCTTTCCAGTCGATGATCCACTGGCTTACTGGGTCATGAGAATAGACTACTGGCTAGAACTTTCCCAGTATGCTATGGAGCTGCTGGGCTGCCCTGCATCCAGCGTGATTTCCAAACGGGCATTCAGTGCTGCTGGAGGTTTTGTTACTGGTCATAGAACGCGTCTGTCCTGTTTGACAGGTGCATTTCATTGCAATTTTTAACAGTAAGGCCATCTTTCATCAAGACTCTTATATGTTTACAATGTGAAGGCGCCACTGACACCCAAAGCCCAATTTTTCCGCACACATTACTTCTATACAAAGTCAGTGGAAGAGACACCAGAATTTATTTTAAAAATCTCTAATCTCTAATCTTGTTCCCAGTGCACTACATTGTGGCCCCATCATACAGACTGGCTCCCCAAGCTGTTGCTTACAAAACAAAAGGAAACTTGCAGGGAAAATGTCATTTTTTTTTACTTTATAAATGCAATTATTGCTGCAGCAGATTCTATACACAGTACAGATATACCACTTTACATGTAGACTAAGGGGCCCCCCAGGCACTATATTGAAAGGAATCTTCATTTGTATGCTTTCACTTTAAGCATCATAAATCACTGCTCATTTAAAAATGGCATTTTTTACAAACTTTTTTTCATTGATACTTGTCCCCCAGGGCAATACCCAAACTCCCATAACCATTGTATGCCCAATTACTAGCAAATAAGTCTTCAAAATAGGCACTTTTGATTTTTCATGTTCGGATCACATAGACTTCAATGGGGTTTGTTATTTGGTTCTGAACTTTCACGACGTTCGAAAGTTCTGGTGCGAACCAAACAGGGAGTTGTTTGGCCCATCCCTAATCAGAAGGCATCATCTATATCATTTTTCCAGGTCAATGACTAAAATTATTGAAGCCAGGAGCTCTGGCTGGCAGCCAGGCAACATATATGCTACCACAGAGAGATAAACAATGGCAGCCTTCATGTTTCTGTTTTAAACCCTTTTCATTTTTTTGTGTTTACCAAAACAACAATCCCTCTGCACTCAGTTTTGCTAGCCACTGCAGAATACCTAATTAAACTCTTTTAAGCAGGCTGCCAGGGGGTGGGGAAATAGATGGCTAAGCCCCAGGCTGCCCACCCAAATGTTAGCATTACAGCTTGACAGGGCTGTAGACATATTGCGGCCACAATGCTTTGTTTCAAGGCTGTAGCATTTTTAACTCACAGTACAGTTTGACAGGCAGCTCTGCCTGTCATTCTCACATATTGAGTTCAATGGGAGCTCACCACAACCATGAGCCAAATGCTCAGCTCTCAATTGAAGTTCAGTTTTGTCTACAGAATCCTCCTTGGGATTTAAAAAAAAGCAGACATTCAGGGAGGCAGCAGGATCGCCTCCTAAACGTTTGCCAACTGCTGCTATGCTGCCCTCTGAAAAGCGAACCACCATGGATTGCTTTTTAGAGGGTTGTATTGCCACCTGTCTGAAAGAAATCATACATTGGTGTTTATAGCATATACTTACAAATACCTATAAAGCCATACTGCTGTGCCATGTGCACCTCTAATAAGTGTGGTCCCTAAGGCTGGTCTTACATGGTTCGAATATCGGCATGAAATGGCTGAGATTCGAACTGTTATTGGGCAGGCTAAATGTACCAAGTTGACCGATCGATCAACTTGAGTATAACCAGCCTGCTGGATTCTCTTGTGGTTATCGTGAGTGGCTGCTATAGCCACTAGCAATAATCACTGTCTTCTCCCAGCTGGAACAGCTTCCCCTCGCCCACCTCCCCACTGGGGGCAGCTGTCCCTGCCCCCGTGCTGGGAGAAGACAATTGCTGATTCCCCTGTCAGCACTGTCTGTGTCAATGGAGGACTTGTGCGAATTTCTTCATCCCGTGGTTGCAGGAAATAAATTTGCATTGTGTGCAACCTGCCTAACTCTAATCTATCCTTATAGCGATGAATACATTGAAAGAAGGTATGCTTCAAGTATTACAGTAGTAATGGGATGTCAGCAAACAACAGTGACTCTGAGTTTGTTTTAAATGAATGAAAAGGCCCCTGGCTTTCCTGTAAAAGTGATCTGGACAGCTTTACAGCTGCCTGATCACTTCTGCAGAGCCCACTGTGCAGTGACCTCTCACATCCCCAGTGGTTACAGGCTCACCATCTTCTGTTTGTTTTTACAAAAAACTTTGTAAGGTGGCTAACTGGGAGGAAGGTCACAAACGTCTATTTATTTTCCAATCTACCCTGTGAAGTATAAATATAGAAAACTCTGCTCTAAAAAAAAATCCTAAAAAGCCCCCAACTACAGTACATGCACATACAAATATGTAGGTCGCACAAGCATACAAAATCAATGATTTCACACACAAGGTTGAGGAATAACTCTGGGTCCAAGATTTTTGGTTAAGTTGGAAGTTCAGCCTAAAACTAAAATCCCTATACATACCTTTTCTGAAGTCGCTCCTGTCCGGTCTTCAGTAGCGGCAGCTCTGTGCAGAAGACAGCCAACAATCGCTGGGAAATGCCTGGGAAGTGATGTCATTCATAGAGTTACTATGGGACTTCTGTTGTTGGCTGCCTCTTTTGCACATACCTACGCAGAGATGCCACCGCTGACAGCTCAGCATGAGACTGAAGAAGCTTCAGAAAAGGTATGTATAGCAATTTTTGCTTTATAGGGCTAGATAGGTTAGTCTTGATTGTGCCTGCAAGTAGATTTAGACTGGGTTCAGACTGAAGCACAGAATGGCTCACAGCAGGGGTCCGGTGCGTCCCTGTTCACTGTTTCAGGTCCGATATCAGTCTGAAATTTTGGCTAAATTCGGACCTGAAACGGACCAGAAGATGCACAGGATTCCTGTGCAATTCACTCTGGAGCCACTCCGGAGATGTGTGAACCGGCTCCATAGACATGCAAGTTGGATTTGGGGAAACCCGCTTCCAATTCGCAATAGTGTGAACCCAGCCTTAGATATATTAGTTTTAGGCTAAACTTCTGCTTTAACTCGAAACTGATAAACTCAAAACGGAAAATTGTATACTCACATTTCCGTAATTTTCCTTTCCTGATGCATCTTCATGGCCGCATACAATGGGCCCCCACAACCTAATAGGACTGGTGGTTAACTATAAATCAAAGACAGACCCTGCTCACAGTATTCTCTGTAACTCTCACCATTTGGGTAGGAATCTGAATGCTGCCATGAAGATGCACCAGGAAAGGAAAATTACGGAAAGATGAGTATACAATTTTCCATTTTCCTGGTGCATCATGGCAGCATACAATGATAGCTAACTTGACATACGGGAGGGTGCAAGAGAAATTTTGTAATGATCAGTAGCGCAAGTATGCACCATGAATTTTCCAAATTTTACTGTTGTGAGCCAGATTCACCTATTAAAGTGTAATGAAGGTGTCCCTATGTGTAAGAACTGTAGAACCTTAGCTGGTTTAGGTGATAAAGGACTCCAGGATTTTGCTGTGTGAGATCTGCATAATTTTCCAATATTCTTTGGTAAGTCTTATTCATGAAGACCTCTTTGACTTGACATAAGGTAGCCCACTACCTGCACTGAGCACCCTTGACTTGGCAGCCTCCACCTGTCAACTTCCATGTCATCAAAAGTAGTCTCTTGGAGCTGGATGGCAAAACTGGCCATGGAAGAGCAAATCCATTATTACTGGAAGAGGCAGTGATGACTCAATACTTAACTGTAGGAGAGACAGACACTGGAACCTCCTAAGCCAAAATGGTATATTTCCAAGAATTCTACCCTTCCACTGCTGTCTAGGCACAGTACAAATCTTGCTCCTCTTCTAAAAGGAGTGAATTACTGAAGGGCTTTGAACACTACTCTCAGTTCAAGAGCATTCAATACTATGCCTCATAAGCTGAACATCCCATGACCTTGAGCAGCCTGCTCTTTGAAATGCATCCCAAACCTTTCTAGCTGGGAGTCTGATGTGATAACGTTCCATTCGAAAACAACAATTGGTCAGTTGAGCCAAGGATACTCCGGCACTGTTCTGCTGGAAGAGACTTTACTCCCAAAGCACCTTTGACTTTCTCTATCAGAGGATGGATATTCCCTTGTGGGAGTTCTACTGAATTTTTCCTGTTGCTATTGCAAACAGTAAAGCCTCGTACACACGGTGCAACAGTCTTTCGACCGAACGGCCAAAATCATATGTTGGCTGTTGTATCTCACGTACTGATGTGCACTAAGGGATCGTACGACCAAGCCGAATGTAGTGACGTGTTATGAGCGTATAAAGAGGAAGTTCAGGTGCATGTGATTTGTGAATTAGGAATGTAGGTTTACATGAACGGACACTTCCGAGCGTTCCTGACTTTTGAGCATGCGTGTTTTTGCACATACAACTTGTTGGGCCAACTTCTCTGTACACACGGTGCAACAGTCGTATGACCGCTTGTTGTACAACCAAAGTTTTCTAGTCTGCTCATCCAACTCCTGTTGCACGACCGTCGCACGCCGGCTGTTGTAATTGCGCATACTATTGGTCGGATGATCGTACAACAAGCGGTTGTACGACCGTTTTCATACGACTGTCGCATCGTTTGTACGAGGCTTAAGACCATTGTGAAATTGAGGATGAATTGGGGCAAGTAGGTGTCTGATAACCTACAGAGCATCCAGTCTCCCAGATTTATCAAAAATATAATTGATTGGAGGTTTTCTATCTTGCATGACTTTCCTGAGCTTGTTGAGTTTTTTTTTCAACTTTAGTATTGGGCACAGATTACCTCATTTTTATTTTTTTATTTTTTGTTCACAAGGAACAGGGTGAACCAAATCCTCATTTCCTCTGGGCAATTGGAACCTTCACGATTGCTCATTTTTTAATTTAATCCGGCTACAAATTGGACCAGAATTTTTTACTTTTCCATCAAGCCTGGCTGACTGATTGCGACATCCCACTTATCAATGTTATATGATCCTTATGCTCATTGAATTATGTGTGGGTGAACTTTTGTCATGATGTTATACTTTTTCAATAAAAATGATTGTACCAGAAAGGTGGACAGCCCTTAAACTCCCACCAATGTCAGGCCAATATAGCTGATATGGCCCACTAATCCTGAATATTTTCCATCCAGGTGTGTGCGCAAAGCTTCACATAGGCACCCCCTGGATGAGTGCACCCTTAAAAAGTACCTCCGCTGTTCTCCAAGACAGGTGTCTTAGATTTTTAAGGCTTCAATAATTAAGATTGGGTACTTCTCCAGTTCCTTTACTAATGTTTCCCTTTCCGTAAGATTTTGCCTCCTTGTATCTTCTTGGGAGTTTCCGCCTATATGCTGGACCTTTCTGAATTTACTGTTTTTTGTCAGATGATATTCGCCCTGACCTGCTAGTGGTCACCCTTGAGATGGCTGTATCCTGTCTACTCCCAAATAGATTGGATCCGTTGTCTGGTATTTTGCACCAGTCTTATATTTAAGGTGGGATCCGCCAACCATGGCTTCACCCATAATGTCCTCCTTGCCGTGACCGTGAGGAACACCGCTCTTGGAAAACATCAGTTGACATCTACTGACATGTCTGCTACAGATTCTGCTCTTACAAAGCTGTTACCACCTTATCTCTTCACTTCTTCCAGAAGGGTTTCTTTAAAGGGTTACTCCACTTTTCTTTTCAATCTGCAGGGCTGTGATTTTCTGTAAAATGCAATGCAATATGAATATGACAGAATGTGTACAGAACACTCCCCTGAAACATCATTTCCTGCTTGTGTGACTGGCACACTGATTTTCCCAGAAGTCTGCACCAAGATACGTCAGATTTTTGGCATCCACTGCAACAAAAATATAATATTTGGTAAGATACTCAAAATAGGAAATCACGTCTAAAGGGATGCAGGCCCTTCCACTTTCCTCGGAGTCCTGCAGGTGCAGCAGTTGGTTGATAATTATGAAACCACTCCCATTAGACTCACTCAGCACATGGGCTGGTTATTGCTGGTCTGCTGATACCTCAGATGCTACAATATGTGGGAGCACTTCAGATCTAGATCTAATTTTTGGACTAGAGCCTCCTTGAACGTAACAGCAAGGTGACTTGTCTTGCCACCTACATTAACGATGCATCCACCACTGGAGGAGACTGAAGCAGGTTGACCTTTAGGTTGTTCAGGGTATACAGTTTTGACAACCTGTTTATACAGGTCTTTTTCTCTGGCCCCTTCTTTCTTCCAGGTTTAACTCCTCCAGTTGTTCAGTGAAGGGAATGAGTACTTTCTAACCTTGTGGAGTTTCCTCCACTTCACCCCAGGCAATTGCATCCTTAACTGCCCTTGCAAAAAGGCTCTATTGAGCAATCTTCAAAGCTTCTGGCCCCGATAACACTTTCTTCCCATGGCAAGCTTTCCAATTTGGACACCACCTACTGGCTGTGGTTGGAAGTGCTAGGCAATTCAGCCACCAACCGGGAAGTACAGGCTTCATGTATCAACTCCTTGGCCAATTCTTTAATCAAGGCAGCTACTTTCCAGACATCCCCTTCTTTGTCAGTTGTCGCTTCCTCCAACCAGACTTGACATACTAGCTTGTCAGGCAATGATTTTCCACCACAAACGCAGCAACCATTAGGGCTGGTAACCTGTGATGTTTGTAAACAGGAAGAAATAATAATGAAAAGCGAGATAATGACCTTGATCAATGTTGCCCGGATGTCTGCGCTTAAATGGTGACTATTCTGGCTTTTAGAAGGCTCCCTCCATCTTGAGCTACTTGCAGGGCTGTATCCTGCTTGTTCCAGGCAGATTTGACATACTAGCTTGGCAGGCAATGACTTTCCACCACAAATGCAGTGACTTTTAGTGATGGTAACCTGTGAAGCAACAGATGGTCTGACTGGGCAACATTCCCCATAGAAACAGAGCAAAGCAGCAGACTGAAATGAAAAACAGCATAACACAGTGATCCCAGAGCAACATTGAGAAAGAGATAGGAAAAGCCCAGGTGAATGCCATAAAAAGGGAAACCATACCTGCAAACAATGACCATATAAGCATCCAGCATGCATGAGTAGAGAGCTGTCCCATGTGTTCCCCAAAATGCCATAACACAATTTAAAACTGTCACATTTTGCCATTAGTGATGATATCAGTGCCTGAGCATGCTCAGATCGCCATCCTGGAAAAGCTCTAGCCAGGAAATTGGTCACAGAGGCCCCATCACTTCCTGCCTCTCATGCTCAGAGTGTACTTGCACTGCTGTAGCCATCTTGGAAATGGCAAGCGCCCACAAAACAGGGAAAATAAGTAAAAAGCATACAGTATGTCACTTACGTCAAAGCTTGTTTAAAGCTTTCTTTGACAGGCCTGCACCACCAGAATGGGGCTCCAATTATATAGCTCATGTAGAGGCTGTACAGGAAGGACTTTCACACAGGAAAGGCTGAAATATACCCTCCAGACCACCAGAATGGGGCTCCAACTATCTAGCTAATTTAGAGACTGTACAGGAAGGACATGCAGGAGAGGCTGAACCTGGCTGGGCAACAAATGGTAAGGGATACCTCAGGACTCCAGTCCTGATTAGGTGAGGACAAAAAGGAGAATGCTATGAGCCGGGTCTGTCATTGATTTATAGTTAACTAGTTCTATCAGGTTGTGGGGGCGGAGCCAAAACCCATTGTATGCTGCCATGATGCACCAGGAAAAGGGGTTTAAAGTGTCTCTTACTTACAAATATGGGTACTGTATTTTCGTTTTTTGCCATTTCATGTCTTTACACAATTTTGATGCTTGACATACATATCTATTTACTCTTCAAAGTCTGATCATGTATAAGTGACAAAAAATTTGGAGATGAATGACATTGTGTGTGTGTACCCTGAAATTAATTTGATAAAAAGCTGTGCAAATTTCATGCAACATAAAAAATTGCAACTACCATTATTTTATACTATGGGTCTTTTCCTTTTTACTAATATATATTTATTTGTTTGAGGATGCTAAGTATATATTGATGTAAGAATTGTGCTTTTTTAGCATATGCGTAAATATATATTTTTTTTAAATTACTCTGGAAACTAAAAAATCAAGGAGGATGGGGCTACCTCCTGGTAAGCTTTCTATCAACATTTTCATTTCTATATATTTGTCCTGAATTGGGAGCCCAGACACTTTATGAACCACACTTTGTAGAGGTGCCTTACCTTGCATATTTTTATTCGTCATGCATCACAATCTTCTGCTACGAGCACAGAAAACTGCTTACTGTGTTATTATGTCATGTCAGATATACACTACATCATTTCCAGTGATACTCTGTCCTAAGATAAATGAAAAATATATGTTTGTTTTGTAAAACTGTAGATAAAATTAAATAGATGCATAGATGACTCTCCCAGGGTATGAGCCTATGTATATTAGCCTAGTGTTTATATGCCTAATAAATGAAGCAGACTCTTTGTGTTTGGACACAATCTGGTATGTTCGTAGTGAATCAGGCTGAGTGGCACCCAGCGTCACAGTGGGTGTGTCAGACAATTGATGGAGAATGTGATGTATGTTCCGATCTGCCTTGTGTTACTGTGTAGCACAGCAGCAGATATGCTGCTGGGGAGAGCACTGCTGGTGCTCCAGAGCTGTGAAATAATCATCAGTCCAATTCTGCACCATTTAAAGTAAGCTGCTATGGGAGCAGAAAGTGTGTCCTCTCATTAAATCACAGCATGGGAACAGGAGGCCACTCCAAGCACTAATTGTCCAGCAGCACTCTTGCCAAGGATGCTAGAAGCAAAGAATCATCAAAGTTAGAGAAGGTTTCACCCCAATAGCTGAATAGCAAGTGAGAGAAAAGAAACATCACTAGCACAATACACTTTTTTTTTTTTTTTTTGCTGTGATTTTTTGCTAAAAGAAGCAGAACAAGCCTTAGAGGGGATAGCAATCTTAAAGAAATGAGAAAAGGACAAAGCAAGAAATTCTGTCTTAGAAAATGGCAGTAATCTACATTCCTGGTACCCTGACTGATCAAATGAATGGTAATTGGTGTAAGGGAACGAGAAAAACCATACACAGGCATCCAAGCTGAATATAAGGACCTGCTGGATCAGACGCAATGAAAGTAGAGGCAGCGATTATACAAGTTGTGTCTTTTATTTGCTCCCAGTCACTGGATGGAGTGGATAGAACTGACTGTGACATGTATGCACAGTGTTACCTGCGCAAGGTAAGCAGATTGATGTTCTTGTAAGATAAGGATGCTCTAATATCTATTTATCTCATCTCTCTGAATCTGCAATGGATATTGGACACCAATTTTTAAGTGCATGTACAGAATGAATGATATTAACACTACAGAGCTAGAAAGATGCTTAAATCTATATCAGGATAAGCAAAAGATTTTATAACACTGTGCGGCTGAGGAGTTGTTTCACTATCAGGCTATAGATCTGTGTCCATTAACTGTTTATGTTGTTAAACTAGCTATTTGCTTAATGTAATAGCACATGTAAATGTAAACCTTTATTATGCATTACCTTTTGTGGCATTGCCATTGGTCAAGGAGCTAGCTCTGCCTCTATGTGTTAACTTTAGTGGTCACAGCTTTTAATAAGGGAGCCTGCAATGAAACAAGACACTTGGCTTTATTTAATTAGGCAATGATGCAAAGTGCGGTGATGAAGTGCAGTAACCCTATAATGAATCTTGCTTCGCCTATCAACAGTTTAGAGCTGTCTGCACAATGGTAATGATTGCTGAACGGTTGCTATAGTCTTCTGCAATTTGCATATTAGAGAAAAATTGTATGTATCTTCTTAAGTAGATGATCAGTCTCACATATTCTTAGTAGTGCTCATTTAAATAGATTTTAAAGGCAAAGTATAATATTATGCCGGTGTTTTTTCACATTGAGCTTCAGAATTAGAAAGTAACAAGCCATTAGAGTACCCTTATTATACAGTTCCACTTCATGTCACAGGAGTCTGTATTTTATTTTATATTTTTATTTTTAAGTTATGAGGCTGATAGATGACCTTGTATTGAAATGAATCAGTCAGTTAAGTAAAAGGGTATACTGTGAGTAGCCTTGTGACCACAGATGAATGAATTACAGGCACTCATGTCCCAAGAGAAAAGCTTTGCTGTCACCAACTTTCAAACGGGGTTTCAAACAGAGACAAAGAAGTAACAGAGCATCAGCACTCTGTGGAATGACAATCCCTGAAGGGGAAACATGTGGTTACAATTTCCGATGAGTGTCATATGGGAAAATGAATTGACTGACTAAGTAAAGTTATGTTCCAGTAGATAGTCGGAGTATTGAATTTTTATTTTTATATTTTATTTTATGTCTGAGGACACTGTACTTCACCTTGACATATTATTCCCATGAGATTACCGAACAATGAAAGATTAAGACTTCGAGTTACACTTTTTTGTGGCCGTATTATAATATGAAACGGAAATTTTAGATAAATTTACTCGTGATGATTCTTATACACTCTGACTAGTAGATGAATTCTTCTATGTATGTTAAAAAGAGA
>BLSH010047435.1:890292-901192 GCA_018402905.1 Glandirana rugosa | reverse complement strand
GACATGGTTGTTGCTGCCAGATGGCTGATCTGATTCATAGTTTCATAGTAGTTAAGGCTGAAAAAAGACAACAGTCCATCCAGTTCAACCTGTGTTGGTATACTCTTGTCAGTACCCATATCCCTGTATGTTGTACTTATTGAGATGTACGTCCAAGAGTTTTTTAAATATATCCATACTCCCCGCAGTCACCACTAGCTGTGGGAGAGAGTTCCACATCCTTGTTGCCCTTACAGTGAAGAACCCCCTACGAGTTCTAAGGTTAAACCTTTTTTCTTCTAGTTTCAATGTGTGTCCCCTTGTCCGTTTACATTCCCTGAGGCTGAACAGTTTATCCTTTATGCTCGGATCCCCATTAAGATATTTATAGATAGCAATCATGTCCCCTCTCAAGCGTCGCTTCTCCAGAGAGAATAAGTTTAGGGCTTGCAAGCGTTCCCCGTAAGTGAGGTCTTCCATTCCCCTTATCAGTTTGGTTGCACTCCTTTGGACTCTCTCCAGCTCCAGTACGTCCTTTCTTAGGACCGGTGCCCAAAACTGGACAGAATACTCCAGGTGTGGCCTCACCAGGCCATTATAAAGTGGCAGAATTATAGTTTTATCCCTGGAACATATCCCCTTATTTATGCATGCTAATATTCTTCCTGCTCTGGTTGCAGCAGCTTGACACTGCATGCTATTGCTCAGTTTGTCATCTACTAGGACCCCCAGATCCTTCTCCATTCTTGATTCACCCAGAAGCTCACCCCCTAGTGCATATTTTGCATTTATGTTTTTTGCCCCCAAGTGCATTACCTTACATTTCTCCACATTAAACCTCATTTGCCATTTTTCTGCCCACTCCGTTAGTTTGTTTAGGTCATTTTGTAAGATGTCAATATCCTGTTGTGATGTTATCGCCCTGCTTATCTTTGTATCATCAGCAAAAACCGAAACTGAGCTATTAATCCCGTCCCCCAGATCATTAATGAATAAATTGAATAAAATTGGTCCCAAGACAGATCCTTGGGGTACCCCACTCATCACTCCAAACCATTCCGAGTACACATTATTAATTACCACCCTTTGGACCCGCCCTTGCAGCCAGTTCTCTACCCAAGAACAAATCTTCTGGTCTAAAACTGCTGATCTACTGGAATTTTCAAGCACAACCATCTGTAAGGTTTACAGAGAATGGTCTGAAAAAGAGAAAATATCCAGTGAGCGGTAGTTGTGTTGAGGAAAATGCCTCGTTGATGTCAGAGATCAGAGGAGAATGGGCAAACTGGTTTCAGATGATAGAAAGCTAACCAAGCTATGCAGAATACTATTTTTGAATGCACAACACATCGAACATTGAAGCAGATGGGCTACAGTAGCAGAAGACCACACCGGGTGCCACCCCTGTTAGCTAAGAACAGGAAACTGAGACTACAATTTGCACAGGCTCACCAAAATTGGACAATTGAAGCTTGGAAACATGTTGCTTGGTCTGATGAGTCTTGATTTCAGCTGCAACATTCAGATGGTAGGGTCAGAATTTGGTGTAAACAACATGAAAGCACGGATCCATCCTGCCTTGTATCAACAGTTCAGGATGGTGGTGGTGGTGTAATGGCGTGAGGGCTATATTCTTGCCACACTTCGGGCCCCTTAGTGCCAACTGAGCAGCGTTTAAATGCCACAACCTACCTGAGTATTGTTGCTGACCATGTCCATCCCTTTATGACTACAGTGTACCCATCTTCTAATGGCTACTTCCAGCAGGATAATGCACTATGTCACAAAGCTCAAATCATCTCACTACTGGTTTCCTGAACATGACAATGAGGTCACTGTACTCCAATGGCCTCCACAGTCACCAAATCCCAATCCAATAGAGCACCTTTGGGATGTGGTGGAACAGGAGATTCGCATCACGGATGTGCAGATGACAAATCTGCATTAACTGCGTGATGTTATCTTGTCAATATGGACCAAAATCTCTGAGGAATGTTTCCAACACCTTGTTGACTCTATGCCACGAAGAATTAAAGCAGTTCTGAAGGCAAAATTGGGTCCAACCGGGTACTAGCAAGATGTACCTAATAAAGTGGCCGGTGAGTGTATATGCCTGTTTTCTCTCTTCTTTGGTCCAGTACGGGGATGTAATGGGCACTCTTCTTCCTCTTTAGTACTCAGCGGGGAGCTGGACCATAACATGCAGAGAGCTATGCCATGTAATGACACATAGCACCATATTCTACAGCATTCTCCTTTAAGCCTAGGCAGGCTGGATGATGTTTCCCCAGGGTGACAGAGCCTTAAGGCTTATAGGAAGTGGGTTAAAAAGCGCTTATAGTCCTCAGCATTATTTAAAGCGGTAGTAAACCCATGCATTTAACGGGTTAAAAACCAGTCACATTTCCGGCATGTGCCGGAAATGTAACACTCCCATTGGTTGTGCTCTAAACCAAACTGTCAAACCATCCAATGGTTGGTGTCATAGCTGATCACATGTGCTGCATCATGGCAGTTGTAGATTAAACAGAGGCCAAGATGGCAGCTTCCTTGGCTGAAAATGATAGGAGGGTTTACTACCACTTTACCCCAGAACAACAGTACCATCAGTTGGCAGAGAGGGCTTACTGCAGGGTTCTCAACCCAGAAACAGTGTGAGCATTGCTGCTAGAGCTGCATTTTTATATTCTCAATCTGCAACTGCATTAAACAGTCAGGTAAAAAAAAAAAATTTACAAACAACTTTTCCTTGAGTTGGACTTTTTGTATTCTTGGTCTCTACCTGCATGTGATTTGAATGTTTCCCATAGTTTATGCATGTTTGTTCAAATGTTAAGATCCTACCACCACAGACAAAATAATACTGCATCTATAAAAGAGTCATTTAAGGAAACAAGCTAAATTAATTAATGAGCTAATAATGATAATCAGCAGATACTGCAATTATGATAAAATCAGAAAGTTCAGATGATTTATCTGTACTCAGCTTTGTCCAGCTTTTCACAGACTACTTATCAAGGACAGGTGGAATTATTTACTAAATTCTGTGTTTAGTGACACGCTCTTCCTCATTAAGGCACCTGCAGTGGACACGTTTGGGCATTTTTCTAATTATTATTATTATTATTATACAGGATTTATACAGTGCCAACAGTTTGTGCAGTGCTTTACAATAAAGAAGGGACACAGTACAATTACAATACAGAAGGAATAGGAGGGCCCTGCTAATGGATCGCCTAAAGGCGGACAGGGTGGGGGCTGACCGGATATTCTGGGGCAGGGAGTTCCAGAGGATGAGAGAAGCTCTGGAGAAGTCCTGTAGGTGAGCATGGGATTAGGTAACAAGGGAGCTAGAGAGCAGGAGGTCCTGGGAGGAGCAGAGAGGATAATTAGGGTGATCTTTTCAGATGAGATTGGTGATATAGCTGGGGGCAGTGTTTTGGATAGCCTTGTATGTTGTGGTTAATTCATCACCAACGTGCATTCTTATTTCATCAGATAAACAACAAAAGGGAGTGGGGTGTACTGAACTGACTGGTAGGTTGTACTCTCTATGCAAAACCTAAAACTACATTTTTAGTTTTGGTTGGAGTATACTTTTAAAGTATGTCTGCTATGATATAACTATGGGAGGTGTACTATTGTTTTTATGGGTAGCATAGTTATTTAATTAGTTTTTCAGTGTTCCAGAATATGGTGCCGGTTTTATCTGATTATAAAACATATTTACAACATTTACCATATCTTTAATTACAACTTAACACAGCCCAGTGCCTGTGAAGATATTATGGTAATGTATAGGGATTCTTAGGAAATTCTGAAATTTATCGTTTTGTTTCCCACAGAGCAACTATTGAAATATTGGGTTGCAGTTTATTCTTCTTTGTTTTACTACTGCATAACTTGAGATTGCATGGGGGAAGACAGGCATTGTGTGTTTAATTAAAAAAATCTGTTTATGACTTTGTGCAAATGTAAGCAACTTTACCTATGTGGTCTCATTCACAATATATTGGGGAATTCTAAAGTGCATTTTTTATGTATCATCTATGGATTTTTTAAATTATTGTTTTTATTTTTAAAGCAAGAATGCGGTTAACAACAGCGATGGCTGAAACATTTGGCCTGTCTATGGGTTTTAATGACCTCTTCAGACAGCATTTTAAACTGTCACTGTAGACATTATACAATTTGTGCTCATCAATATAATCTACACTAGCAACTGAACACCAAAAAGTAATCTACTACAGGGAGAACATTTACCCCCTGCAAACATGTTAGCTTCAAGCAATGAACAATATTAAAGCGCAATTTCTGTTTTTTTTTAATTGCCTATTACTCTGAAGAGTCTATAGAGTAAACAGAGGATAGTTATAAGAACTGTGCTGAAAAAAGTGAAAGAGTGGAGTGAATTGTCCTTGATAAAGTGCATTGCTTTGCATCAAACATAATATGTATGAGTACATTGAAGACAAAAAATGTTATATATGTTTAACATGTGCATCATGCTGTCACATCCAACTAACTACTGTTCAAAATGAAAAATGATTATTATACAGTGATACCTCAATTCACAAACGCTTCTGTTCAAGAACAGCTTGGTTCACAAAATTTTGCTTCGGTACGCAAACTCCACTGCAGTTCACAAACACGAGCCACAGGCGTCTTCCCTGTCTTTTATAGACACAGCAACCTTGGTATGCACGTTTCCATTTATTTATCACATTTTTTGCAGTAATCTTGGACCCAGTCACCTTGGTGATATATCTATTTAATGATTTTTTTGGCGTCGTCCTGCTAGTCCCTCACTTCCTTGACCACAAGAGTGCGGGTACATTACACATATTCAGGTGCTTATTGGTATATATATTGATGTGCACTCTTTTTTTATGGTGCACTTAAGATTTCTGTCTCCATCACTGTCATGTTAAATCCCCAATTTTGGTTTTTCTTTTTTTGTTTTCTTTCTCCTGGGTCCTTTCTCTATAGCCCCTACAGAGGAGTATCGCCCCTGTTTTTTGTATGTGACCAGGGCACCTCTTTCTGATTTAGAGACCCATACCACTTACCTCCTCTCTCCACCTCCTTTTGGACTGGAAGAAGGTTTCAGGTAGCCTGTATTCATCTCTGTGGACACCTTATGCTCTGTTGATTAATGCCTCAAATCAATGGTCAGTACCAATATAGACATGAATGTAATCTGAATTGTTATAACTATGAGATACATTTGAACATGGTTTTTACTGTTTTCTTATATCTTTTCTCTTTAAATTTAGAGGACTTTTTAATATTATGACCACTCACTCCTGAGGAAGATCTGTAATTAATTAATTTCGAAACACGTCGGGTACTCTCTGCTGGTCTCAGGCAGAGTACAGTGGTTATTTTTGCTGTTCATATGTATTTCTGAGTTTTATATGAATATATTATATGTTTGTAACTACCTGTCTATGTACAGTTGTTTTTGTTCATGTCTCTTCTTTGAACCATCTGTCTGGGTTCATTTTTAAATGAATCAATAAAATGTATAACTTTTAGATTTTGCATAATTCTTACTGAGTTGGTTTCCCTTCAAAGTCCCAGCGGGGTTTTCTTCTTCTCAATATGTAGTATCAGGAATGTGGGTAAACCTCTCAATATTCTGGGGTTCAGAACTCAGCAACCTATAATCCCTGCTCTGACACATGGCTGTGACTTCCTGTAGGTGAGATCACGGTCACAGAGAGACACTGAAAGTGTACTGTGAGTGTACTGTGAAGACACTTACAGTATTGAGAAGCTTTTTTGTGTGCTTTTTAGCACATACTGTACAGTACTGTACTGTACATCCCTGTGCACACTTTCTGTAAAGCTTTTTTGTGTGCTTTTTATCACATACTGTACTGTACCAGACATCCAGTATGGCTCCAAAGAAAATTAAGAGCAAGTATGATGGTAAGAAGAAAGTGCGGTGCAGTAATGAAGGTGACAAAACTGTTCAGAGCAAGCTTGTTGTTGAAAAGAAAGTGCAGAGCGGTAATGAAGGTGACAAGAATGTGCAGAGCGGTAATGCAGGTGGCAAGAAAGTGCAGAGTGGTAATGAAGGTGACAAGAAAGTGTACAGTGGTAATGAAGGTGAAAAGAATGTGCAGAGCAAGCATGGTGGTAAAAAGAAAGTGCAGAGTGGTAATAAAGGTGACAAGAATGTGCAGAGAATAAATTCTAAGAATAAGGTTGTGAAGAAAAAAAACCATTGAGCTGAAGAAGGAAATTATAGAAAAGCATGACTGTGGTACGTGTGACCTATTCTGGCTTCGGAGTACAAGATGGCGAAGTTGACTATCTCGACTATTTTGAAGAAGAAAGCTGTCATCAAAGGATCTGATGTGGCAAAAGGAGTAACAATGTTAACCAAGCAGAGGACACAAGTGCTGGAAGAGGTGGAAAAACTTTTGTTAGTGTGGTTAAATGAGAAACAACTGACAGTTGATAGCGTTAGTGAAGCTGTGATCTGTGAAAAAGTCAGCAAATTGCAGTGATTTACTGCAAAAAAAACCCTTCTACAAATGCAGCAAGTAAAGAATTTAAAGCCAGTAGAGGGTGGTTTGAAAAATTCTGCAAGAAAAGTGGCATCCACAGTGTGACAAGACAAGGTGAGGCTTTCAGTTCTGACAAGGCCGCTGCAGAAGCCTACAAGATAGAATTTGCAGAATTCATGAAGGATACGCTGCTCAACAAGTGTTCAACTGTGATGAAACAGGTCTCTTCTGGAAAAAGATGCTGAACAGAACCTATATCACACAGGAGGAAAAGGCACTGCCGGAGCACAAGCCCATGAAGGACAGATTGACCCTTTTGCTGTGTGTGACCGCAAGCGCCAATCTGAAGATTAAGCCACTACTGGTGTACCATTCCCAGACCCCTCGTGCATTCAGGGAACAGAATGTGAACAAGGCCAGACTGCCTGTCAAATGGAGGGCCAATACAAAAGCTTGGGTCACAAGGCAATTGTTCATGGAATGGCTGCATGAAGTGTTCACATCCACCATAAGAAAATATCTCTATGACAACTGCCTGAAAGGTGCCCTCTGATAGACAATGCCCCGGCACACCCTCCAGCCTTGTTGGATCATATGGACGCTGAGTATGACTTCATAAAGGTCAAGTCTCCCCCCTAACATGATAGCTCTTCTGCAGCCCCTGGACCAGCAAGTGATCTGCAACTTCAAGAAGCTGTACACAAAGGCACTCTTCCCTATGTCAGACAGCAGCCAGGTCACCAGGACTATGTCCAAAACGCCAGGGAACCTTCTGGATGGCTGAATGGCTGACGCGTTTTGAGGGATAATTCCCTCTTCCTCAGAACTCTCTGAGGAAGAGGGAGTTATCCCTTGAAATGCGGCATCCATTCAGCCACCCAGAAGGTTCCCCAGCACTCCGGACATAGTCCTGGTGAACTGGCTGCTGCCTGTCCATTGTGGACTTTGATGTGCATTTGATTATACTCATTTGTGAGTATATTTCTTACCTTTTGATTTCAATAAACATTTACCTGGGTAATGCGCTCCCTCTTTTTTCTTTTACAGTATTTCTATTGGGTATTTCTGTTGGGTATCCCCTGACCCTTGGAGGGCAGCAAGGCCTGTGCAGTTACTGAGAACCACCAATGGATTAACCTGATTTACATTGAACCCTATGGGAAAATTTGCCTCGGCCATGGAACGAATTAAGTTCATGAACCAAGGTATCACTGTATTTAGTTAATCATGTTAATTATGAAGCATGCATCATTTATTTAAAGCCCGAAGGTTTTATTTTTACCTTAATGCATTCTCTGCATTAAAGTGGTTGTAAACTCAAATGGCTAAAACTGATCTAGCCTCCATGTGTTTGTTAATTAAGCAGTGCAGTATGGTTTGTTTTTATTTTTTCCAATCCTAAATACCTTTTTTCTTTATGCTCATTTGTGGTCATGTCCTCCCTCTGCTCTGTATCCCGATCTAAGGGAGCCAAGTGGGAGGGGCCTAGATTCCCTTCTGTTATAGGTCAGTATAGTCAGCGAATGATAGCTGGAGGAGAGGGGAGGGGTGGAAAGGACAGGGGAGAGGCGTGGAGATCGTGTTCTCCTTGCACACTACGGAGCTGACAGAGAGTAAGGAGGGGGAGGAGGGGGGAGCCGCAGAGACACATAGACACACAGGAGAGCAGCTGAATGATGGAGGCACGTATCCTGACCACGATTTCATGGCTCAGCAGCCATGATAAACGTGGTCATCTCACAGTAGGTAAGTTGGACCAGGCTGGATCAACCAGCTCCTGTAGAAGATACAAAGGGGCAATTGACTAGGCAAAACACAATACTATTGCTTGTGCCGTAAAAGGGCAGGAGCTTGATTTTTTTTATTGGGGGGTAGCAACCACTTTAACCACTTGCCATCCGGGCCAATTCTGACACTTTGCTCCTACAAGTAAAAATCTGCTTTTTTTTGCTAGAAAATTACTTAGAACCTACAAACATTATGTATATATTTTTTAGCAGAGACACTATAGAATAAAATGGTGGGTGTTGCAATTTTGTACGTCTCACGGTATTTGTGCAGCTGTTTTTCAAACGCAATTTTTTTTGGGAAAAAAAATCATTTTCATGAATTAGTAAAACAAAACACTAAAGTTATCTGGTGGTGGATTGAGCACTTTTTGGTTTTGGAACACTTGGTGAAAAGATGAATCTTTGAACATACACATCTGCTAAGCTATAAACATTTTGATGACCCTGTATACAATAAGATTGGTCCCTTAATTGGGCACAAGGACTGTTTTGAAATTGTGTATTTATATTTATGTATTCACTTATATGCACACATATCATTTATGGTGTTTTCACATTATTAGCACAGCCCCTCTTTGTATTAAGACACTAAAGTTAGCCCAATGTTTTTGTACATTGTGAAAGATGATGTTATGCCGAGTAGTACCTAACAAGTCACACTTTAAAATTGCGTCTGCCCGTGGAATGGCAGCAAACTACGGTACTTAAAATTCTCCATAGGCAACGTATTAAATGCTTTTACAGGTTACCAGTTTAGAGTTGCACAGGAGGTCTGGTGCTACAATTATTGCTCTCACTCTGGTGTTCGGGACAATAACTCACATGTGTGGTCCGATCAAGGTTTACATATGTGTACGGAAGTAACGTATGCGTTGGCATTAGCGCGTAAGCACGGTGGGATGGAACACTTGAAATTTTTTTTTTTATATTTAATTACCTATTTTATACAAACATTTTTTACACTTTTTTTTGGATTAACTTTATTGCTATCACAAGGAATGAACAGCATCCCTGGTGACAGCATGAGCCGTGAAAGGTTTTCTTTATGGAGAGATCTGGGGTCCCTCCTCTGGCCACCAATGCAGCCGATCCGACACATATCGGTCTGATCAGCTGCTTTCCTGGCTGCTGGTGGCCAGGTAAACAAAGAGCTAAAAGCAGAAGTGACGACAAAACTTTTCGCTCCCAGTTTCCAGGGTTACAGAGGGAGGGGAATGACGTCAGTTCCTCTCTCTCTGTACAGGGCAGCCATCTTCGCCAACCGCATCACTCCCGGGCACCGCGATCATACGGTAGAGCCTGGGAGAGACGGCAGCAGGACAGGGGGGACCCCCTTCTGCCACCCACAGAAGTGATCAAGTGGCTAATTAGCCACTTGGATCACTTCTGCATGTTAGGGAATGGCTGATTGATACTGGAATGATGCCTGTTCCGTTATAACCACTGAAACTGGGGGACATCCATGGACAGCCTCCCAGTGGGAAGTGGTTAAGGTAAAAAACCTTTTTTCCAGCTCCTCCCCAATCAGCTCCCCTAAATACTTACCTGAGCCTATTCTTGATCTAGCGACTCTAGGCTCTCTCCCTCCTCGTTGACTCAGACACAGCAGTGGAAGCCATTGGCTCCTGCTGCTGACAAACACAGCCAGTGAGGAGAGGTGGGGGCAGGGCCAAGGGTATATTATGGACACATAGAACCAGCTTGAGAGTAATAAAGCACCAGTGCCCCCAGAGCAAGTTGTTTGCTACGGGGGCCCTTGGCAGGGGGAGGAGCCAGGATTAGGGCTGCTCTGTGCAAAACCATTGCACAGAGCAGGTGATTACAGCATGTTTTTTTTTTTTTTGTTTGTTTGTTTTTTTTTACTGAATGTATAGGGGGAAGTATACTTTAGGTTCAAAACTCAGAAGGAAGCGTTACATGTTAAAGAATATTTTACCTTTTCTATGCAAATAGAAATGTACAAAGTATTGTAAATGATCAGTGGCAACTGTTCACAGTATCATACTCAACACAAAATTCTTGTAAGGTGAGATAAGATTGGTTACTATAGCTAATTATGCGTCATTGCTCTTAGGACTATTCTATTAAGTGTTAAAATAGTTTTTGAAATACCTGTAGTTTTACAGGGATGCAAACCTTTCTTTGTATGAGTGGTATTTATTTTAAACTCTGTGAAGGTATACATAATAACATTTCACTGGTTCTAATTAATAACTGCAGACCACAGCATAATATTCACACCACTAGTATTCATCAGATGCCTGCAGACTATTTTATAATGCTAATACGACACCAGACGTCAATAATTAATCTTGGTCACTTTACAATAATACATATGGAAGTGTCTCAAATTTTATTTATGGTGAGTATGTTTCTTTCCAAACGTAGGGACATTTTGATGTCCATAAAGTTTTTGATAAAATTGTGAATTATCTTATCAGGATTCTCGTTACTGCGTATTAATCGATATCATTGGTTAGAATAGAGTGGAATGTTCTTAAAACACAACTCATACTATGACACTTGTCAACGGTGACTAGTAAATGTTATGAAACATGTAAAGATAAACGTATCTTTTCCATTTTATAAGAAATTGTACATTGCGAAGGAAGA
>BLSH010047435.1:861768-881393 GCA_018402905.1 Glandirana rugosa | reverse complement strand
ATATATATATATATATATATGTGTTATATTTTATATTGAGACATTGAGACAGCCCTTTCATTCAGTTATACAGCTACTAATCAGTGGTGATTCATGGTTCTTTCAGTGTATTGGGCTCTAAAAACTCATATGATTATTTAACTCAGTAACTCGCTTGTATGATTCTTTAACTCAGGAACTTGTATGATTCTGTAACTCAGGAACTCGTATGATTCTTTAACTCAGGAACTCGTATGATTCTTTAACTCAGGAACTCGTATGATTCTTTAACTCAGTAACTCGTATGATTCTTTAACTCAGTAACTCGTGTGATTCTTTAACTCGATGTACTGGCGAACTGATGAACTGAACTGGTGTAAGCTGTATCCAGTTCTTTTGAGTCGGTGTGCTGTGCGTTCTCTGATTGGTTGCAGGGAGGGGCTGAGTTCTCACTTTAGGATCACATTACCTAAGCTGCTCTGCTATGCTATAGAGTACAAAGTAAACTTTTCCAAACGAATCAGTTCAGTCAGATGAATCGATTCACCCAGTTCACTGAAAAGAATCCATTCAAAAGAACGATTCGTTCATGAACTGGACATCACTAGTGGCGAGCTGCTGACAAAGCTTTGCCACATTTCGGCCATGCTAACCCTGCCTTCTGAGGTGCTGGCAGTGCCACAGCTGGGTTGGCGGCCTCTTCCTCCTCCTCCTCTGCCTTCGCCTTGTGCTTCCACTGAGCCCTCGGTGTCATTTGGGAATGCCCTCAGCAGCGCGTCTACCAGTGTGCGCTTGTACTCGTGCATCTTCCTCTCACGCTCCAGTGAGGGAATTAAGTATGGCACATTGTCCTTGTAATGGGGATCCAGCAGGGTGGCCACCGAGTAATCGGCATAAGTTACAATGTGGGCAACTCGGCTGTCGTTGCGCAGGCACTGCAGCATGTAGTCAGCCATGTGTGCCGAGCTGCCCAGAGGCAAAGACAAGCTGTCCTCTGTGGGAGGTGTATCATCTGTGTCCTCCGTATCCCCCCAGCCATGCTCCAGTGATGCCCATGAGCTGCGTTGGGTGCCACCCTGTTCCTCGTAAAACATGTATTTGGGACATCAGGAAAAACAACGTGAAGCATTTGAGGAATCAGGTATATGTACCACCTGATCTGTAACTTAATAGTTGTTCCCCATTCTGTGAGAGTATCTGGGATCTCAGAGTGGTGTTTAGATGGGGTAAATTTCATAAAATTAGTACCAGATTTGGAGATTTTTGTATGCTCTGTTGCCCTTACCTTATATCACAACATCTCAATAATGCCCTGAGTCTCTTCCAGGCATGGGTTTGTAATGGTTATTTTAAATGAAGCCAGTGCTGACAGAAATATGTGGGATCTCATTGTTTACCTCTCCTACTGAAAATGCAATCATTGCACAATGCAATCACCATGCACATGGCATCCTTTCTGACATCCTGTTACTGGCATTAGTAGGATTTCTATCGTGGCCAACACATGGGGAGATGCATCTCACTGTTGTGGGTGACTACAGCCGCTCCAGCAGGAGGGCCTCCCCTTTTTTTGCTGTGCTAGTATGACGCTGGGAGGAGCTCTTGCTGAGCACATAAGGATCCTCAGTTCACTCTGCTAGCTCTCTTGACAGTTCCTCCACCAGCATACTGCACAGATCTGTGGATCATGTTTCTCTGTCACAGTTTTAGGTAATCACCTGGCATGGCTTTCTGACTATACTTTTCAGTGCTTGACTGAAGACAGCATTGGCTGGCTTTCATAATTTTTCTTATATCCTCTGCACTCTTAGTTTCCTTTAGAGCAGGTATGGCTTTTTCCACTATTTTCACATTTTATTTGTACCTACCTTTCGCCCTGTTGTTGGGCTCCAGTTACTGTTTAATATTTCTTAACACTATCATATATTTTCATGTATTCACAATCCACCTGATGTGCTGACTTTTACAGCATTGGAGCCCAAATGGATTTCTTTTTGGTCACTTGTTTTCATTTCCTCTGGGGATCATGATGTGCATCCGGTTTTCCCGCGGGCCCCTTCCTCCACTCCTGGGAGGAACATTTTAAGAAGCCACCAGTTTTCATGTTCACATGGTTTAGACTTAGTTGACATGTAAGTACTCAGCGGGATGAGTTCATTTCTCCCTTCCTTTACATATATAGTCTCCCTCGTGTTTGGGTGTAACATTGGACCATATCGTTTTATTAATGATTTTTTATAGATATTGGTGCACTCACCCCTGATGATGTGGTTGGAAACCACGAAATGTGCATCTGGCCAATTTTAATGCACCATTTTCTTTTTATATGGGTTTTATTTCAACCACTCTCAAGTTACCCCATGTTGTTTTTCAAGCGATCCTATATGATGGACAATTGCCTTATACCTCAATATGTCTCAAAGTTGCTATGATTGTTTTCATGAATATCTGGTTATTAATATGTGATTGATATGCTTGTTTTACCATTGTGACGTTATGCAAGGCGCAATAATGGACAGGCGATACTTGTCGCCTCGCATGCAATCATGTTGAGGCGACTGGTGAGAGTCCGATCGAGTTTTGCCAGCCACCATGGCAGAGCTGGTTCCGGCCCGGACTTTCTGGACCACTCAAACTCCTCTCCACCTGCATTTCATGACCAGGAAGACAGCAGAGGAGAGCTCTATCCTGGATCTCAGAGGGAGAAAACTAAGTGAGCTCTGTGTGCTAATTTGGACTCAATGAACAAGGTTTGCACTGTGCTTATGCTTTGTGGGTGTCGAGGACAGCCCCACACTGTATAGAGAGGAACCTGACTGTTTACTTTTAGTGCTTTGAGCTTGCAAACCTGCAAAAATAAACCTGGCAAGCCACCAGATTTTAAAGAAACTGACCCCCATGCTGAATCTGTTTCTCTGAAAAGTGATCCCCACAAGCTAACCTCCCATACCATGCATGTACTCATTTTTATTATGTCATTTTTTTATGTATCAAATAAAACATATCTTTTTACATTTGACTCATCTTTTAGCCATGCTAGACCTACCTCATTCAAAGTCCCTAATCCTCACTTTTTTGCATATAATTTAGGGATGGAGATGTGTGAACTCACACATCTCATTTAAAGTCCCAAACCCCTCTTTTTGTTTCAGGATAGGGACATTTTGACCGCAAAAAGTGCAATATCGTGGTAAAATCGTGTGCCGCGTTTTGCGTTTTTGCACGCCAGGCGGTCAAAGTAGTTCAAGTGTACATGAAGCCTGACTGTATGTGAGTGAAAGTCACAGCAGCCTGACTATGGTTAGCCTTAGACATTCCTGCCTGATATTTCTTGAGAATAAAATAACTGAAAATGTATAAAACAGGACAGAATAAAAAAACCTTTTCTTTCATTAGTTTGCACAAAAATAACTGGTCAAAGAGATACTGTATGTTCAACAAGTAAAAAAGCACCTTCTCCTCCCTACTCTCAAAGCCTAACCAGCATGGCTCGTGGGACCTTAATGCTTTTTTTAGGGTTGAAACTGAAACAAAAGATTTATGAGATGGTCAGATAATGCTAGTGTGGCTGACCATTGACTGATGGCCAACTTGACTCCATGTGCAATTGATCAATAAATAGACAGACAAGATTACTATAAAACTAACATTTCCTGATACTCTCACCAAAACATGTATATATCACTTTAGACAACTGAGACTGAAATACTGGAACTGAATGTATTGTATGTATTAGTGTGAAAATGTGTACATGGAATAAAGCATTTAGATCAAAATAATATTGCTTTGATATGCACATTGCATACAATAGGAAAATCAAAGCATCCTCAGGGAACAGCACATTTGACATGTTTCATCCTATATTTAGACTTTCTATGACCCAAAGTCAGAGCCCTTAAAAATGACTATAGATTTCTTCCTGGGTCAGCTTGTTATTGATCAAACATGTACCTTAGCATCTCTTGAGATAAGAGTTACAATAATACAAATACTGAGAAATCTGTTGTAGCTAATTTAAAACTGGTCAACTGGTTTTAAACCCATTGAATGCAAGCTGTTTTATTGACTTTATTACTTCATATTCCATTTTATTTCTCCGGGTCCAATAACATTTTAATTGAACAAATCACAGACTATCTGTGTTTTTTTTTTTTTTAAAGTTGCAGGGTTTATGATTAACATTTAATCTGTTATGTTTGAGCTATGGATGTAAAAAGGATACTGGCCTTGGAAAAGCAATAAAACACAAGTGATGGACTGTGGACAGTAATGGTCTTGGTGCCTATAAAAAACATAGTTTTATAACTGTATATTATAATGTCATACTAGTCAATGTATAGGTAGGATTTACCCCAAAAGATAGCTTTGGACAGCACCCATTGCCAAATTTGATGATCATTTGTTTCATAGGCAAAAAAACCTTTAGGAAAACTGAACCTAAACAACCATATGCATTTCTTTGGTCTAGTTTTTATGCCATGGGAAGGCCATGCCTCTCTATAGAGACTAATAGTTTTTGGGCTTAGAGGCCATAACTGGGTACTGCTACCAAACTGTTTAAAAATCAAACTATGCAGGTGCATCCTGAAAAATCACAAAAATAAATATACAAGAAATCGAAGAATAATTTTTGTCTACTTGCAGAAACATATCATTGAGGAAATCAAGTTAATCTTTGGACTTGCTGACTACTGTTTAGTTGCTTCTTTATATTAACTAGGGATGAGCTTTGAGTTCCGGTTAAACATAAGTTTGACCTGAATTGAGCCTATTTACGGTTTCATAAATGAATAAACTGCCCATATTTGGCCAGGTCGCCCATCCACCTGCACCTCGTTGATGTAGCCGTAAGTCTGTCATTTTGCAGAAGTATCACTATCTACTCTAAATTACAGATCTAGCTTCTGTTTGAAATTGTAATCACGCCTGCAGGGATCTTAGGTGATGTTATTTAGTTAACGATGCCACCCAGGATTCCCAATGTTGATGTTTACATTGCATCAGCACTGCTGAGTTGTCATTTGCGATGGGAGCAACGGTGGGGCAGAATCTTCATGGCGGTGAGCTGTTGTGGCGATCTAAATTGTTCTGTGTCGCTCATTGGGACTGATGTGAATCTACATTACTGGACAATGTAATTGATGTTGGCAGTTGGTGTTTTCATTACAATTTACATTTTTTATAAACTAATGTTACATACCTGGCTAAAGGCAGGAGTGATGAGAGGGCTTCCCTTGTGGCTGAGGTCCAAGACCCCTGGAGTTGTTGACAGGAAGTGCAAGGCCCAAAGAAGCACAGGGGCTTATTAGGCACCCGGGTGGAGGACCAGGGGATATGCAGAATCGTAAAGGTAATGACACTGTCAGTGCCTGCATCATCTGCTGGTGGCATTCTGAAGTGAAGGGCGCAGTTCTGGTGCCCACCAGCGGATGTCTCTCAGCAGCATGTAATTAGGCTACACCTGTACCCTGCTCATTGCTGCCTGCTCCCAGTACCTTGCTCCCTGTTACCCTTGTTGCCTGTCTCTGTCCTGACCTTGTCCTTCTCTTGTGTGCTCCCTCTATTTGTACATATGTTATTATTTAGGTTGCTGCACTTTCATGTTCATGTGTCACCTTATATTGTTTATGGTTTACTGGTGTTGGTGTTGCAATTGTATTGTTTGTCTTAATAAACTTCATTTAACTTCCTTCAGCCTGATTCCTGATTTCTTAAGGTACAGCCCACTGATCTGGTCATCCTTTCTGAATACCTCTATGTGGTAACCCTTACAAACACCCATGACAGATGCAGGATCAGATTGGATGGAGGTACTGGAAGCAGGTGAATGTGGTCTAGGTCCAAGCTGAGGTTATACACAGAAAGAGGGCAAGAAGAGAGGTCAGGAGCCAGAGCCATGGTCGTGCATGGAAGTCAGGAGGCCAAGGCAGTAGCATAGTCAGGAGGCATATACCCTTAACTTTGGGAGGATACCTTGCAAGGAGAGGCTCTCATGTTGATTCAAACAAGGGCCTCATTCCCAAATCATGTCCAACAATATGGATGTAAAAATCTGTGGAGGGACTTCTCAGAATATGGATGCCACCTTTAGACTAAGGGGGCAACAGGCATCTATCTTCCCAGGTGAATGGGTAAGGGGTACACAGTACCCCTTGTTACTCGTGCACAAAAACAAAGAAATCTCATCAATGAAATCACACAAGATCCCCAGCCTTTTTATTGGCAAACAAACCAGTGGGATCTGTCATTTAGAGGGGATACTACTACTCCCTCTAATTGACAGGTCCCCTGCTTTGTTGACAAACACAAACCATTGGGGGTGTATATTTTACAGTAGCAGCAGTAGTACTACAGCTGCCAAATGACAGATCCCCAGCCAGTGTTTGTTTCATAAAAAATCTTTTAAAGGAGTTCTACTGTTGTAGCTACTTTACATGTGGGTTAAATACATCCTCAAAGCATGGTATTTAAAGGCTTTCTGTATTTTTAATGTTGCCCAAAAAGCCATATTAAAGGTTATTATTTATTTATTTGTTTATTTGGCATTGGTGCTTTATGGTGGTGGATGGCTTAAAATGGCAAAAAAAAAAATAACAAGATTAATTTCTCAATGACCCTAAATTGAGTTTGGAGCTATGTTAAAGTTTAGTGAATTTTTTGCTGAGTTCACTGAATCTCCTGTGAATCAAGCTTTGCCCAGTTTACTCATTTCTAATGTTGATCTGCCTGCTGTAAGCTAAAGGAATAATATAACATGACAAAAATTAAAACTATCCTTAAACTAGTGGCTGACAGGGAGGTTTGGTTAATTGACAAAGTTAGCTGATTTCAACTTCTGGCAGTTTGGGAATCAATGGCATTTTGTTTCATGTTTGATGGCTAAATTGAGTCCCCTGATCATTCATTTACCACACTCACTCACTGTATCCCTGTCTTTCTTCCATGCTAGACTGTTCAATTAAACATTTTCAGCATGATAATACTTCCTTCAATAAGCATTCATGAAATATGCCTTATTAAATTGACAGACATTTAATTAAAGGACTGAAGCTCTAAATTGTGTGGGGAGTAACCAAAACCCACTGCTCAATCTAGTAATATAATCCTAACTGTGGCTGTAGTTTCTGAATGACCAAGTGCAAAATTATAACTCACTTCAGTAGTCTTTAACATTCTTATGCAAACGTTGGTGCCATGTTTTAACTTTTTTTAGCATTACTGGTGTTTTTCTTTCAATCAGTTTTTTGTTTTGTTTTTTGTTTTTGCAAAGAAATGTTATTTCCATAGCACACTGTATTTAACAGTAAAAAATATATATGAGGCACCCCTGCAACAACTGCTGGACTTCATTATGGGATTTCAATATGCAATAACCATAAATTGTCTTTTTGTGAGATAAATCCACTCTCCACATATCTGTACTAGTAATGACTTCCTGCCACTAGGCTTCTTTCTACAGTAGTAGATACCTTTACTGCTCAGGTCAAACATCTTTTCACTATGATATTTAGAAATAATGGAAGATTCAAATTACAGGGATTGTTCAGTGTACAACTCAATTGTGAAACATAATATCTATCTATTAGAGATCCTAGAGGATTTGTGTAGATCAGCCCACCATCTTTAAGTATCACACCCGATTTGAGACATGTCTCTGGTAGATGAATATCCCAGGACAATAAATCTAATGACATTGCCGGGAGTGTCCTAATTCCTGTGACCTAACGTCTGAATATTGACCTCAGGATCTATCCAAACTTTAGGGAGAGGCAGTAAACCAACTACAATGTGCAGTCAGATTATAATTGAAGGGAATGCTCTTTCCATATTTTGACTGTTGCCATGGTAGCAAGGTTTTAGAAATTTTGACATTTTTTTGTCAGTTATAGAAAATTTTGTGTGGGCATAGATTGAAATACAATAATACATTTTATTTACATTAATTTACAGAATGGCTTAGGTGGCATTCTTTTATATATATATATATATATATATATGTATATATATATATATATATATACATATATATATATATATATATATATATATATATATATAGAATCTCACAAAAGTGAGTACAACCCTCACATTTTTGTAAATATTTTATTATATCTTTTCATGTGATAACACTGAAGAAATAACACTTTGCTACAATGTAAAGTATTGAGTGTACAGCTTGTATAACAGTGTAAATTTGCTGTCCCCTCAAAATAACTCAACGCACAGCCATTAATGTCTAAACCGCTGGCAACATAAGTGAGTACACCCCTAAATGAAAATGTCCAAATTGGGCCCAATTAGCCATTTCCCCTCCCCGGTGTCATGTGACTTGTTAGTGTTACAAGGTCTCAGGTGTAGAAGGGGGAGCAGGTGTGTTAAATTTGGGGTTATCGCACTCACTCTCTCATACTGGTCACTGGAAGTTCAACATGGAACCTCATGGCAAGGAACTCTATGAGGATCTGAAAAAAAGCTTTGTTGCTCTACATAAAGATGGCCTAGGCTATAAGAAGATTGCCAAGACCCCAAAACTGAGCTGCAGCAAAGTGGCCAAGACCATACAGCAGTTTAACAGGACAGGTTCCACTCAGAATAGGCCTCTCCATAGTCGACCAAAGAAGTTGAGTGCATGCGCTCAGTGGTGTATAGTATATAGCAGTATATAATGGCCTGAAACAGGGAAACACAAGCAAGAACTCTAGGCACCCTTAGTATATTTATTGACCATTTATACACAAGGGTGTATACAAGAGCCATTTGCTAATTACTTTCAAAATCCACTGAGCAACCCTCAAATCCAGACCTTTACTTGGGAATTATTTTATATTTCACCAGGATGCATGCAAAGTGCAGGCTTTTCCAGGTGATAGACGCTCATGCACACGGGCATCTCTCAAAGTCTCTCTAAATGCCAGAACTCCTGGCAGGAAAATTCTGCTTAAAAAATGCGCTGAAAGCCGCATATTGCACATATTGTGTCTAGTGTTTTATCTACTCTTCACCTCTTCTCCTGTTTTTGTTTTGCTGCCTGTAAACACTCCTCTTCTAATACACCTATAAATACCTATATGTGTATGCACACATAGGCTTACATAGAGGTGCTTTAACAAGTTGAGAAAAAAATGCCAAATGCCTGTATAAGCAGCTTTTTTAAGCTCTGTGTGCATGAGGCCATGTTGGAAGAACAATAAACCAGAGCAGAATGCTGCCTCGGCTACCATCCTCTTCTGTGTCCAGTGCACATACATAAGAACCCTGTTTCTGTCCAGTGGAGAGAATAATAATGTAATTTGAGTACACACTATTAGAATGATTCCATGGGTCTCCAGTATGCAGTTCATTAACTGTTCCCTGTCCACGGTCCTGAAAAAAAAAAGCTTAAACAAAATATATTATACTGTATCTGAATGTGGTTACAATTTATAAAATTAATCTCTTCAATAACACTGAAGCAATCACAGTAATACTCTAATATGTATTGCAAATTCTTTCTTCTCGCAACCTAATTAGCACATTAAGACCTGTGAAAATGATCACAAGTTCTGTTCAAGTTGTGACAAATATCCATTGTTGGAGCTAAAGCTGATAGGTGTTAGTTAGTAAGGAAATCCTTCTATTACAGTGTGTGACATTACATAAGCTGTGTCAAGCCATGTCTTAAAGATGTATTTAACTTTTTCATTCTGATTCCAGGTTGGAAAAACAAAGTAAAATGTTAGACAGAAATTTTTATTCATTCATACATGGAACTACACTGCGGGGGTCTCTAAACAATGGATATTTTATATCTCTTAATTGATCTTCAGGCAGTCTTTGGAAAGAACAGTAATCCAGATTATATGGGTATTTAGCCCCCATTACTAGTTTGAAACATCATCATGGATTGTTCATTCATAAAGAGGATTGATTTATAGATCAATAGACTGAATTGCACCAGCATACTAGAGGTTTCCGTTCACCAAACTCACCTGTTAAGATACTGACTGCTGGTATCCTGCAAAAGCAGGTGTGACCAGAAAAAGTGTTGGTAACAAGCTGACAGGTTCAAGGCAACTGGGCAAATGTAGCAGGTATAAAACAAACTGGATTAGGATAACAGGCACAAAGCACAGGAACAGGTGCCTAATCACTGGATATAATGCAACAGGAAAAAGCAGTATAAGGTACATAGGACAATCTATCGAAGCACTGTGGAAACCTGAAATACCCTTCCAGCAGCCAGCATCAGATGGAGACAAATTTCTGGAGTTTGCTGGCTACTGGAAGACACCAGCTGGTGGACACTGGAACTACACCTTTCATGTCAAAGAACCACAGTGCCACCAGCAGGGGATCCATTTCCTAACATTTTGCTCATCTAAAGAACAACCTCTGGGTGCTCCAGCAAGCCTTGGACATACAAGGCCATAGGATAATTGCAGAGTCCAGTCTTTGCCAGCACATTGATGAGGAAAGAAGAAGGAATTCCCCACTGGCGACTTTAAAGGCCTAAATATACCAAATACAAAATTCTTATATATAAAAAGTATAGCAAATTTTATTGAGAACAATAGTTAAAAGGCAGATATGGCTAATATCTGTAAAACATGAACAATAAAAGCAAGGCATATAAGCACAATACTGTATACTGTCAATACATCATGGAAAGATATCCAACAGTTATTGTCCAATGGTAATCCCCTACAAGCACCCCACGCATTTCAGGATATCATCCTTTCATCAGGGGTGTATACACAGTAGGTCGGACCAAGGAGAGATCTGGAGATAAATATATGGATATAGAATCACAAATATCACAAATATAAATGATACAACATCAGACTTCTTCCTCCTCATACTTGCACACTGTTCAGTATACAAATAACGATAGCCGAAAAGTTACAATACTTGCAGTAGCGTCCATAAAAGTACCAAAGAGAGACGTAGTGACCCTGGGAAAAGCATGACAAGGACAACATTCTTGGTCAAGTTGGGGTCCGAACTTTCGCTGTGTTCAAAAGTTCTTGTGTGAACCGTAAAGGGGTCAGTTCGGCCCATCCCTAATGGCTAAATGCTGGGCCTTTCTAACAGGTAAAGCTACAACCATTTTTACTGCCTGCTACTCTCACACATTCCTAATGCCTGGTTATTATGATGGGTTGACTTAATGGCCAATAGTAATATGCAGAAGGCAGCAAGGGACATGTCAACTTTGGAGCTATCAGGAAAGTGCTGGATCTTTGCCTGTGGAAATGGTTAAGGATTCTACCATGAATGAAGACTTTTGGATGCTCCTGCAGGCAGGTATATGCATTCATCGCTATGTGCCTACACTTTATACCTGCAGCTTTTTAGGAATATGCAGGAGGCAGCAATGGGCAAGCCAGCTTTGGAGCTATCATGAAAGTTCTGGATCTTTGCCTGTGGGAATGATTAAGGATTCTACCATTAAATAAGACTTCTGGATGCTCCTGCAGGTATATACAATAATCACCATGTGCTTACACTTTGTACCTGCAGCATTTTTTTATTCCCTGACAGAACAATTTTAATACATTCTGGATCTTCTAATATGTCAGGGAAAGCAGCAGTACTGAAATCCTTCATTCTGTAAACTTTCTGCCTGACTGAGAAAATATGCAGACTTATGTCATTAGAAATGCTTTTGTAACCCTTTTATGCAATAGGGAAGGTCAGACACCTATAATGATTGGAACATCTGCCTCAATGATAGAATTATCTGACTCCAATTACCCTCATTTTAAAATGCCATTATTGGAGATGCAAACATACAATCTATTAATGACCTTTATTGGTTAAATCATTTTTTCAGTAAATAATTAATTTAAGATGTATGTGTCCTTGTAAAATATGTTTGCCTTTATTATTTATGACTCAAGTTGAAGATTATTAGAAGTACTGTGGAGAAATTTAAACAAAAATCCCAACTCTTAAGGTTTACAACTATTTTCTTACAATTTATTCATGTTTTCACAAATATAACATAGTGTTTTTTTCCTTCAATGGGTGGCATTTTTAGTACGCAAAATCAAATATGTTTAAAATAAAATGTACATATACAGTATATCACACATAATGAACAGAACTAGTTTAAATATCTTTACAAATTAGTTTGTTAGGAAAAACGGATAAAAAATGTTAAGCTGTCATGCCAACTTCGCATACTTCTTACTTTTAATTGCCTTCTTTTGCAATAATGTATACTCAGCAGATTACTTAGGAAATTTTGGGTTGTATATTTTCCAGTTGACTTATTTTAATCCCCTGATCGTGTAGAGAAAGTGTAGAATTGCATGCTCCACTCGTTGCATATATTCAAGCATTTTCAGCCATGTGTAAATCTCCAATATTGGGTAAAGTCTGATTGAACTTCCAGAGTTCAATCAAGCAAACACATGATGCAAAAATAAAGCTTTAACTCATTCGTACTTTTGAAATCTTATTGGATTGATTTGTACAAAAATGGCATGGCTCTCCACATCAGTTTAAATTTTTTGATTAACTCTCTTTCACTTTTGTTCATCGGTTTATTACTTATACTTTAGATTAGACTATTGCATTCAGTTGCATAGTTTTACTCTGTCACAATTACTGATTTTTAAAAATGCCCCAGCCATGTAAGTTGATAAAAATACAACCTCTTATCATATAAACATGTCCTTTATTAACCTTAAGCATATTTTGTAAGTAAGATTTCATACACTTAGCAATATTTAACTGAACCTGCAGTCCTGTTAAAACTTGGCACCAGAGTCTTCCACTCATCAGTGGTGAAATATCAGCTGGCATTTTTAATAGCACCCATGTAGGTCAGGGTCCAATTTATGGTATATTTAACTGTGTTTCTCTTTGAAATCCTCCCAGGATGATTTCATTACCTCCCTTATGATATATAGCATGGGTGGAGCTTAGCTCAAGGTATTTGCTGGCTGATAGGAAAGAGAGAGGATTATTTAAAGGACTGGAACATTATTCTTTCCTCCCCCTGAAGAGGGCTCCCCTGTAGCTGGGCAAAAAGAGGTATCCTATCACACAGAAAGGAGGCTTTTATTACTTGAATAGAGGATATAATGCAAGAGGATTGAGGAGATGCTGATTACTTTAATGGAACTGTGACACTTCCAGAAAAATTACGTTGGACCAGGTATCTGGCTACTTCATGTGTCTGGTGTGGATTCTCAGTAACTTTGCTGTTGACAAGTGGAATAACACACTGTTAGGCTATGCTAGACAGTGCATCCCATGAGCTATCCACTTGGTGAAGAAGGATCCCGGTATCAAGAGTGTGGAGGGAGAGCCTAACAATATAGCTTCTTGCCACTGACACATCATGCATGGGGATGGCAGGCAGACACGTAATTCTGGGCTCTGGTTGACACTTATGGTCGGTGACTGAACCTGAGTGAGCCCTGTGTACTAGATAGGTCCCAGTGGCGCAAGTAGTGGGTGCCTCTGGTTTGCATGGGTGGCCCTGTCTACACCCATATCCCTGTAGACAGGGCCTGTATGGTACCCAACACAACAAAGCTGCACACTTAGTCCTAGGCAGTTTCACAGTGCTGTATATAGTTGAAGACCATTTCAAAACTAACTCTTTCACTTGCAAAGCAAGAAAATGAGCACTGGGAGCTTTGTCTTACATAGGTGCAGAATCTCTTGTAGTAGCAGACTCCATAGCACTCAGTTACAGGTTCAGTAACTCTCAGTAACAGGAAAGGTAACACTCTCGAGGACCAGTAACACAACCACTTCACACAGGCATAATGTGGGTCCCAGATGAACAATAACACAGTCCTTAAAGCGGAGTTCCACCCACAATTTTATTATTTTTTTTTCATCTAATCTTCCCTGCTACACAGTAATAAACACCTTAACTAGTCCCATTAATAAAATCGCCATACATATCCCCTTTTTTTCTATACACATTTGTACCTTTATCTATTGCAGAGTGCTGTCATCTTTACCGTGGGCATGTGAAGCCCACTCACAGTCACAGCAAAAAAGGTTTTATACAGTAAATTACATGAGTTGCTTACTTCTCACATATGCCCACCACTACAGCTGTGTTATGTAATGATGTCCTTACTTGATATAAGCAGCTTTAAACTGAGCATGGGAAACTGATGCTTTATCCTTATTGAGTGCATATGCTAGCATAGAGCTAGCATGTCGCGGTTGAAGTACAATGTTATCTTAAAAGTATTGTCAGAGAGACAACTTTGTATAGCAGCTACACTGAATAGCAACTGGCAGTGTCTTGTATGTGTCCAGCAACATATAAGGCACTGTCAGGTGCTATTCCTTGTAATGTAAAGCAGAACTGAAGTTTATTTTGTTTTTTGGGGGGTTTTTTATGCAAACACCAACTTTGCATAAAAATTGCTAGTTAAATTAGCGCAAGCATGCACACTTGCGAAACTGTTGTGTGCTGTGACCTGGGATTCTCTAAGGCCTGTAGGCTTCAATTCTGCTTGTTAAACAACCTAGATAGGCTTTCCACACCTGAAACTTCCCTCCATCACTGCACAGAACAATGTAGCTTCTCCCAGCCCCGCCCTTTGTTCTCATTTGTTAATAGCTGCATTTTTTTAAATGGGATAAAAGAGCAATAGAGAAGGGGGGCTGGGTGAGAACAGAACTACTCTAATATATACCTAATTAACAAAGAATAAAAAAAATCTACAATCATCATTTTCATACTCCCACTATTGCTGATGAACACTAGAGATGGGCTTGGGTGTGTTGGGGATCCCGCCAGGAAGCCAACACTGCACATGGCTAAGTACAGGCAGTGAAGCTGTGCAGCTGCGGATCAGGAAATGTTTCACTGCCTGTGATTAGTGGTGTGCAGTGTCGAATTCCTGGCGGGATCGGGCAGGTGGGATCCCGAACACGCCTAAGCCCATTCCTAATGAACACCTCCAGCACATCTCACAATGCACTGTGGGGCTTTAGCAATTTACAGGCACTTAACATTGCATTGTGGGATGCACCCAGGTTATTCTTAAAGGGTATATAATCAATGGCTGCAGTGCCCTAAGATGGCTATAGGGAACTTTGAGTAAAATGTGCCACGTCCCGAAATGGCATATTGGGAAAGAGGTTGAACAATGGACTTTGAAGGCACATATAATAATTAAAAAAATGTTTTTTATTGGTCTACATTAAAAATAGTTATCCTGGACAAACAACAGTAGGTAACATGAACATACAGAAATAACTGAATAGTATTTTCTGCCCTTCTCATTATACCATATCCCGCTCTACATGTTTTGCGAAGTCGCTTCTTCAGGAACTTGCATATTTCTATTAAAGGGAACATACATAAATTAAAATAATATACAGACACTGTTAAAAGGGACAGCTATTTGTATCCATTTGTAGACAATTTTAACATTAGCAGACACTCACTTGCGCCATAGACAGCCAAGCCCTCACCACTATGACAGTCATAGTGGTGAGGGCAATGTAGACCAATAAAAAACATTTTTTATTATTATACATGCATTCAAAATTGTTCAACCTCTTTCCCAATATATTCTTAAAGGGTAACTCCACTTTTGTTGGGAAAAAAGCAAATAAAGAAAAAATAATATAGCGAATACAAGTCATATGTAATTGAATGTTATTAAAAATTACCTTTCCTTTTCAATTTGCATCCACTGTAAATTTTCTGTAATATGCAATGCAATATGACTACCTGCAGTTGTTCTGTACACAGAATGTATACTGACCAACCCCCAGAAATATAATTTCCTGCTTGTGTGATTGGCTCATTGACTTTCCTAGACGTCTGCATTAAGATACAAGTCAGATTTCAGGCATCCACTGCAACAAAAATGTCATTTTTGGTGAGATACTCCCAATAGGAACATGTCTAAGGGGGTGCAGGCCCAGCAGATGTCCTCATTAGTGCACTGCAGGTGCACAGCCGATTGATAATTATGAAAATACTCCCATTATACTCATTTACTCACATGGACACAGAGAGATTTCTTTAGAATAACAAAAGGTAGGAATCTGCAACAAAGATTATTATAATCTTTGCAGTGTACATATATCACCCAGAATGTTGTTTACTCAACAAAAGTGGAGTTACGCTTTAAGTTGTTTCATTGCTGTAACCAGAAAGTATAGTAGCACATGTTCTTTGCGGTATTCAGGTGTAAGGGCTAGTTTACACTAGCTTGCTGTCTCAAAATCCAAATTGAAACGCTTTTTAGAGGACATTTGACAGACGATGAGGAAGTGTTATGTCACCTCATAATTGCAGGTTTTAACCTTTATACGCTTGGTGGACATGACAGGGGGCTTAATTCTTGCCACGGCCATGAAGCAAAGCATTGCAGCCACAGCATGTGTACACCCCGTCCACTGCCTTAGCAGCTCAACCACTTGTCAACCGGCCCATTAATACCAGGGTTATGGCAGCAGCTAGCTGCCATAATCTCAGTATGATTTTTTACTCTGCCCGGTTCTGCATCAGATAAAAGTGGTCCCGCCAGCAGATTCGGTCATTCCCAGGCTTACCTGACCCATCGGTAAAGCCTGGGAGCAATCCAATGGGACCGTTTGCTGGGCAGGAAGTCGAGTGAGGGTAAGATTACCCCCACTAATTTCTATGCCCTTGGAGGACCGGAACGACGTATGACGTCACTTGCGTTTCTCGGGCCAAAACAAATAACAGATTTTTTTCTAAGTAAAAATGCTTTTAAAGGTAAATGAGAGATCTGGGGTCTTTTTGAAATAAAGAGGACATGTCATGCTTATTTATATTAAAAGGAATGTTTGCATTCCTTGTAATAGGAATAATAAAAGTGATCAAAATAAAAAGGGACAGTGTAAAAATAAAAAATTAAAATTAAAATAAATAAGTAAAAAAAATGTAAAGTGCCCCATTCTTCTGAAATGTAAACGCATATGTAAGTCACGCCCAAATATGTAAACAGTGTTCAAACCACACATGTGAGATATCACTGCGACCGTCAGATCACATAGTTCTATTGCAAGACATCCTCTGTCACTTTAAACAGGTAACCTGTAAATATTTTTAAAGCGTCGTCTATGGAGATGTTTAATTACCGTAGTTTGTCACCCTTCCACTAGCGTGCGCAATTTTAAAGCATGGAATGTTAGTTATCTATTTACTTGGTGTAACATCATCTTTCACATTGCACAAAAAATTGGGGTAACTATTGTGTTTTTTTTTTTTTAATTCATTAAAGTGTATTTTTTCCCAAAAAATTGTGTTTGAAAGACCGCCATGCAAATACTGTGTGACATAAAATATTGCAACAATCGCCATTTTCTTCTCTAGGGTCTCTGCTAAATATATATATATATATATATATATATATATATATATATATATAATGTTTGGGGTTCTAAGTTATTTTCTAGCAAGACATTCTAATTTAAAACAGAGGCACCTGTGTGAAAGGGGCCTAACTTAGTATTCAGTTATAAGCTTATTTCTTCCTCTCACCTGTAGTGACAGGTTTGCTTTTGTGATAACTAGCTCACTAATGTAATTAGACTTATTTAGAACAGCGTGTTATTTTACCAGTGCCAAGTGGTATTCTACATAATAATTAAGTCTTTTTATTTGTTAAATAATATGGAATTAGTACATCAGACACTTGATCCAGAGACAATTATTATTCTGTTCATGTTCCTGTTAAATTGCATTTCTTTTTAATATTTTATGCCATGAAGCAGACTTCTTATGATGGGTTCCGACTTGCTGTTAATATACCAGGAGAGAGGCAGATATAATGTCTGCACATTGCTCATGTGTACATTCTGTATATATTTCCAGTAGAACTTGCCCTAAAGCTGCCCTGGGAACACAAATCAAACAAGACTGTCAGCTCATATGCTTATCTAAAGAAAAAACTTAAACAGTTTTGAAAGAGAGAAATATATCTTAGTCTGGTCTTTTGGATGATATAATTTTGACTGCATAAAATTTGGATTATTATCATAGTACATCTGAAATCTGGACTTGTAAGTATGTCCCTAAAATCTGTTGACTACATAATTGTGTTTCAATATTTTTTATGACAAATTGTTTATATAGTTAAAGGAAATGCTCAGCACGTATGTAAAGAATAACATAATCCTCTGAGATTAAGAAAAAACGTGGAAAGAAATGCAGTATTAAACCAAAAACAAAAAAATAATAAACTGCAGTTTACCAATTCTTAAATGAGGTGGCTGCATTCGTTTTCTTTTTTAGGTTTTTAATCCTTTGTTTTCACCTGGTGTTTTGGCGAGCCACACACTCCCCATCTTAGGCTGCATTCACACCTGAGCGACACATTTTCACCATATTTGAAGCGTTTTGGCGCGCATTTTGTAGCGTGACATCGGGCGCTTGCAAACGCCCAATGTCACGCTAATACGCGCTTTTTGACGCTTTTCCATTGATTCTATGTCAATAGAAAAGTGTCAGAAATGCTGGAATATGCTCAATTCGCGCGTTAAAAATACCTCCAGGAGTAATTTGAGCGTAGGGCGTTTGGCATCAGGCGCTTTTGAGTGGAGATGTGAATCATCTCCATTCAGAAACATTGATTTTTTTCCCCTCCAGCGTTTTGTAGCTTCATGCTTTCTGGTATATTTGAGCTACAAAACGCTCAGGTAAAGTTGCTCCACTCCATTGGAGACATAACAGAGACAAATTTGGACAGCAGTATTGTCAGCCTAGGGTGGTGTTCAATGCACTAGCAGATTTAAATGGACTTGACTAACAAATTAAAGCTGAACCCCACCTTACACTTTTTTTAAGCAGTTGCAGCAACAGTTTTATTTTCTTTTTTTGTGATAAAGGATTTATATAAACAAACATCACCAGAGGAACAAAAAGAAAAAAAGGCTAAAAGGAAACTAATGCAGCCACCAAATCTAAGAATAAGTAATCTGCAATATATTACATTTTTGTTTTTGAGTTTAAATCCCCTTTAATGTAGTTGTAATCATGTCAAATACTTTGCAAATAGAAGGCACTCAGCACTTAGCGGAGTTTGCAAGCATTTGCACTTTTATTAATGTATTCCACAATTTTAGTAATGTCCATAAAAACTATTGAAACTTATTGCAATTTTACTATTGCAAACTGAAGCTTAAGAACATAAACATGTACCATTAAATATAATAAACTGAAATGAAACATCTCAGTATTATTTATTTTAACCGCTTGCCGACGGCTGATCGGCAATTGACGGCGCGCGCGCTCACTGTGTTCGGGGGGGCCAGGGAGCGGGTGCGGCGGCTTCGATTGCCGCCGGCCACCCGCGATGCCCCCCCCCCCGGAGTGAAGGAGTGGAGGTCCGTGTAAGTAAACTTATGACTCTACAAAGTAAAGTCAAATAATATAAATTACCATGTACAAATACAAGAATTCGAAGTCAAACGTTATCATTTTAACGTTATTCAAAGTTATCAAAAATACCTGTAATGATTTTAACACCTTATGTAATTATTTTCACGTTTACGAACGTTTGAGGCGATTCACGACTCACGGAAGATAAACGTTTCATAAACTGTACTAATGTTGATGTAATTTCCCCTAAATTTGAGTTTTTGTTTTTACATTATATAACGTCTAATGAATAAGAATCTAAACCACCGACGTAATCAAAGGA
>BLSH010047435.1:843790-858641 GCA_018402905.1 Glandirana rugosa | reverse complement strand
TTTGCTGAACGCTCATGTCCTATACAGAGCGTCAGGACTGACAGGATCCTTCCTCAAATTAATGGAAGAGATCGTCACAGCCCTTCTGTATCCAGATGGTGCTGCACCCCCACCTCAAAATGTGAATGCAGTTAGCCGGCTGCATGGGAGGCACTTTCCACGCCTCCTCCGTGGTACCCCAGGCCAAAGAGCACCCCAAAAGAGATGTCGTGTCTGCAGACGACGCGGATACAGGCGTGACACCCGCAGTTATTGCAAAACCTGTCCTGACCAGCCTGGTCTCTGCATCAATGACTGTTTTGAACGCTATCACACATTAGTGAATTATTAGCGTAGGGTGCAGCAGACATAGCGAGAGGCACACGGACATAGGGTCTCCAAAAATGCCAGTGCATTTTTGAGAGACCCAAACCTGGAACAAGTTTGTGTTTTGTTAAAAAAAAAGTTGTACCAAAAAAAACCAAAAAAATAAAAAAGTAAAAAAAAACAAAAAAAAATAAAAAAAAGTTAAAAAAATAAATAAATAAATAAAAAAGTTAAAAAATAAATAAAAATATAAAATACAAAAACCAAAAACAGTTGTACGTTTCTTTTTTTCTCTCTCTCTTGTTTTCTCTCTAATCTCTCTCTGTTCTCCCTCTATTGTTAATATTCTATATGCATGCCTGCTTGTTACTGTTTTTATAATGTTTTTTTTTGCAGGTATGTAATTTTTTATGTTAGGCGCTATGATTAAAATATAGCAGTAAGTGGTGTCACTGGGATGGTTTATTCTGGTTGACAGTGCACTTATCATATGAGAGTGGCGTCTCTTTATGTATGAAGTACTGCTGAATGAGCGCAATATCTACTCACTGTATATTGTTGATGTGTTTTACAATTTTTTTTCTTCTTAGCAGGTATGTAATTTTTTACGTTACTGTGTTTTATTAATTGTTTATTCCTTTTCAGGTACGCCATTCAGCTGCAGAGCTGATTTATTAATGGTGACAGCAAAAGCGTCAGGCAGGACAGTTCAAATCCCCCACAAATGACACCATTTTGGAAAGTAGACACCCCAGGCTATTTTCTGAGAGGCATGTTGAGTCCATGGAATATTCAATATTTTTGTCATTAGTGATTGAAAAATGACAAAAAAAATAAAATTAAAAAAATACACAAAGTTGTCACTGAAATTATATATTGCTCACCCATGCCATGGGTATGTGTGGAATTACAACCCAAAATACATTCTTCTGCTTCTCCTGAGTACGGGGATACCCCATGTGTGAGACTTTTTGTGAGTCTATCCGCATACAGGACCCCGAAAACCAATCACCGCCTTCAGGATTTCTAAGGGCGAAAATTGCCTTCACCCCACACTACCTATCTCAGTTTTGGAGGCCATTAAATGCCCAGATAGCACAAACCCCCCCAAATGACCCCATTTTGGAAAGTAGACATCCCAAGCTATCTGCTGAGAGGCATGTTGAGTCCATGGAATATTTTATATTTTGCCACACGTTTCGGGGAAATTACTTTTTTTTTTTTTTTCCAAAAAGTTCTCAATTAATCATAAGTTGCTTGAACATGCCATGGGTATATGTGAAATTACACCCCAAAATACATTCTGCTGCTTCTTCTGAATACGGGGATGCCCCATGTGTGAGACTTATTGGGAGCCTATCCGCGTACGGGACCCCAAAATCCAATCACCGCCTTCAGGCTTTCTAAGTGCGTAAAAAGGTGATTTTACTCCTCACTCCCTATCACAGTTTCCAAGCCCATGGAATGCCCAGATAGCACAAAACCCCCCCCAAATGACCCCATTTTGGAATATGTGAGCAATATATCATTTCAGTAACAACTTTGTGTAATTTTTTTTTTTTGGTCATCTTTCAATCACTTCTGACAAAAAATTAAAATATTCAATGGGCTCAACATGCCTCTCAGCAAATTCCTTGGGGTGTCTACTTTCCAAAATGGGGTAATTTGGGGGGGTTTTGTACTGCCCCTCCATTTTAGTACCTCAAGAAATGAGATAGGCAGTCATAAAATAAAAGCTGCGGAAATTCCAGAAAATGTACCCTAGTTTGTAGACGCTATAACTTTTGTGCAAAGCAATAAATATACACGATTTGGCTTTTTTTTTACCCGAGACATGTGGCTGAATGCATTTTAGCAAAAATTTATGACTAAAATTTAGTTTATTGTATTTTTGTAATAACATAAAGTTGAAAATATCATTTTTTTTCAAAATTCCCGTTATATTTTTGTTTATATCGCAAAAATTAAAAAGCGCAGTGGTGAACAAATACCACCAAAAGAAATCTCTATTTGTGGGAAAAAAAGGACGCAAATTTCGTTTGGGTACTGCATTGCATGGCCGCGCAATTACCATTTGAAGCAGTGAAGTGCCAAATTGAAAAAAGGGCTCCGGTCCTAAAGCTGGAAATCCTTCCGGTCCTTAAGTGGTTAATCCTGGTTATTAGCTATTTGGGCAATCAACGTATTTGCTGCTTTTTTTATTATTATTAGTTTTTTGTTTTTAATTTTATTGGCCAGCCCATAGCAACATGTTTCTCTCCTTTAAAAGTGGGCTTTTGTTTTGGGTAGTGGTATTTTGTGGTTTTAATTTTTTTCGGTGGTATATATATAAATTTTATGAAAACATATTATTATTGTTTGACCAAACAAACGAAAGTAATAGTAAACATGAAGTTAGGCTTTAAAAGACGTGCTTGTGCATATTTTGATTTACAGTTATTGTTTGGACTGCAAAAAATTAAACGGAAGCATGTGCAAAAATGTTGGCACCTTTGCAGCTAATGCAACATTTTTATTTTTGAATAAGCTACCAGCAATGAATTTAAAAAAAGTTAGCTCCTTGTATGACAAAAAAATACTTGAAATGTGGGATTTAAAGTGGATGTAAACCCGATTCATGGCATATCTATCTGCAGTGTTTTCTTATGTCTCTTCAAAGCACTAAGTGTCACAGATCAGCTCCGCAGCTGATCTGTGTCTTACTGGTTGCATACGTTATTTACCTTTTGCTGCTTTAGGTCTGCTGGCACCTGTAGTTCCACAAGCTTGTGCTCTGCTCTTGTTGCACTGACTTAGCAGCTATGGGTGTCGCTGGCTTCACCTGATGATTAATATACCTTCCTTCCTGCTACTGCCTGTCCAGCCTTCCAGGTGTTTACCTATTTAAATTCCACTCACACCAGTTTCTGGTTGCTTGAGCAACACTTGTTCCTAAGCCCCTTCCGTGCAATCCTTCCTAACCTGACTTCTCGTGGACTGATCTCCTGTGTACCGCAAGTTCTCCTGATTACTTTTGCCTGCTGCCCGTCCAGACTTTGGCTTGTTATCCAGCTCTCCTTTTGCTCCATCCATCCATGCCTGCACTGTGTCTTCGGGTACTCTCCTTGTGAGCAGAGTGAACCTGGGGGTCATGACCTGGGGTCAGTACGCAGCTAATTACAAACTCCCGTGAAGGGGTCCCTGGCAGAATACCAGCTGTCCCTTAGATTCCACGCCCTGGGGGATCCCGTGTCACCTGCTCAGCTGTGGGCTCACACCAGAAGCACCATGACAGTTTGCTCAAGCGATGAGCACCTCGGTGAGTCCATCACCGGCCGAAGACCAAATTGAACACTTAGCTCAGAGACTAAACTCCCAGCAAGAAAATCAAACGCAAATAATTCTGTTTCTTCAGGATCTTACCTCCCGCCTGGATCGTTTGCAAGTGGCTGTAACCTCAACTTCTTCAGTCCCTGCTTCTGCCTCATTGGCTCCCGTGTTACCTGCTACACCTGGCAATCCCTGCCTGTGTCTGCCACCACCACCTCATTTTCCTGGTAAACCTAAGGCTTGCCATATTGTAATTAATCATTGTTCCATCCATTTTGAACTTTCCAGCCACCATTTTTCAACAGATAGCACCAAAGTGGCATATATCATCTCCCTCCTTTCTGGTGATGCCCTAGCTTGGGCCTCCCCACTCTAGGATCAACACAATCCTATAACCTCTAACCTCCAGGCATTTTGGATGCATTCTGGAAAACCATTGATGAACCCGGCAGAGCGTCTTCTGCTGCTGGGGCCCTCCTTCGTCTTCGTCAGCAAGGAATGACAGTCGGCCAATATGCAGTTCAATTCCATACACTGGTCTCTGAACTCATGTGGAATAATGAGGCTCTTACCGCTAGCTTCTGGTAAGGCCTATCTGACCGTGTAAAGGATGAATTCGCTGGATGCACCATTCCTACCACGCTTGATGATTTGATTGCATTGAGCATTCAAATAGACATTCGCTTCCAGGAGCGGGCCTTGGAGAGATTGCAGATCCAGTAATCCTCCATCTGAACTTTCTAAACAGTATATAAAGCTGAAGACAGCAGATATATATGTAAAACTTATGTAGGGAGATTTGTTTCATCCCTGTGTATCGTCTGAGGCTGTTCACTTCAATGGGTATATGGAGGGTTTACATCCAGTTTAATTCTCAAACTAGTTTCTGTTCATCTGGTAGTTTTGGGTGCTTCCACCCATCAAACTAAGCCTCTACTTATACTCTGCTGCACTATGCAAAGCAAATTGTGTATGTTAATCCACTGAAGAGACTAGATGTCAGCCACAGTGAGCCATGGTACTTTAATTTATGGATTCTAGGTCTGTTGGCAGATTGATCTACACTCAAAGGCACCTAAATACTCAATTGACCCAAATCCCTGATCCTATATTACAATCCTGCAATGTCCAGGACAAGAGACACTCTGCAGAGTGACAGTGGGTGTTTTTTGCTTGAATCCCCTGGCATTGCCAGAGCCGGCATATGGGGTTGCATCATAAATAAATGCCTCATCCGATTCATAATAATCAAGACCTACTGTTAGAGCATGAAGGCTAAGCTGCTGGCAACTAAAGTTAGCACACCCCCAAGTTAAAATGTCCAAATGGGGTCTAATTAGTCATTTTCCCTCTCAGGGGTCATGTGACTCGTTAGTGTTACAAGGTCTCAGGTCTGAATGGGAAGCAGGTGTGTTAAATTTGGTGTTATTGCTCTCATTCTCTTATACTGGTCACTGGAGGTTCAACATAGCACCTCATGGCAAAGAACTCTCTGAGGATCTGGAAAAAAGAATTGTTTCTCTACATAAAGATGGCCTAGGCTATAAGAAGATTGCCAAGACCCTGAAACTGAGCTGCAGCATGTTGGCCAAAACCATACACCGGTTTAACAGGACAGGTTCCACTCAGAACAGGCTTTGCTATGGTCGACCAAAGAAGTTGAGTGCACGTGCTCAGCATCATATCCAGAGGTTGTCTTTGGGAAACAGACGAATGAGTGCTGCCAGCATTGCTTCAGAGGTTAAAGGGGTGGGGGTCAGCCTGTCAGTGCTCAGACACTGCATCAAATTGGTCTGCATGGCTGTCATCCCAAAAGGAAGCTTCTTCTAAAGATGATGCACAAGAAAGCCCACAGTTTGCTGAAGTCAAGCAGACTAAGAACATGGACTACTGGAACCATGTCCTGTGGTCTGATGAGACCAAGATAAACCTAATTGGTTCAGATGGTGTCAAGCGTGTGTGGCGGCAACCAGGTGAGGAGTACAAAGACAAGTGTGTCTTGCCTACATTCAAGCATGGTGGGGAGAGTGTCATGGTCTGGGGCTGCAAGAGTGCTGCTGGCGCTGGGGAGCTTACAGTTCATTGAGGGAACTATGAACGCGAATATGTACTGCGACATACTGAAGCAGAGTATGATCCCCTCCCTTCGGAGAATGGGCCGCAGAGCAGGATTCCAACATGATATTGATCCCAAACTTATCTCCAAAACAACCACTGCCTTGCTAAGGAAGCTGAGGGTAAAGGTGATGGACTGGAAAAGCATGTCTCCAGACCAAAACCCTATTGAGCATCTGTGGGGCATCCTCAAACAGAAGGTGGAGGAGCACAAGATCTCTAACATCCACCAGCTCTGTGATGTCGTCATGGAGGAGTGGAAGAGGACTCCAGTGGCAACCTGTGAAGCTCTGGTGAACTTCATGCCCAAGAGAGTTAAGGCAGTGCTGAAAGATAATGGTGGCCACACAAAATATTGACACTTTGGGCCCAATTCGGACATTTTCACTTAGGGGTGTACTCACTTTTGTTGCCAGTGGTTTAGACATTAATGGTTGTGCGTTGAGTTATTCTGAGGGGACAGCAAATTTGCACTGTTATACAAGCTGTACACTCACTGCTTTACATTGTAACAAAGTGTCATTTCTTCAGTGTTGTCACATGAAAAGATATAACATATTTACAAAAATGTGAGGGGTGTACTCACTTTTGTATATACAGTTGTGCTGTAGTTTACATACCCTCGCATAATTTATGATTTCTTGGCCATTTTTCAGAGAATATGAATGATAACACAAAAAATTTCTTTCACTCATGGTTAGGCTCCATGCACACTGGCGTAAAAAATGTTGCTTCTACAGGAGTTTTGTGTTCTGCCTGTAGAAACAGCTCAATGTTATCCTAGGTGTCCATGCACATTAGGATGTTTAGAGGCATATTTTGAGATCAACGTTTAGAGACAGTAAAAAAAAACCCTTCTGGTTCGTGTTCCTGATTGGAGCTTACTGGCAGAAATAACGTAAAACTCTCCTAAACTCGCCTAAACTTTGTACAAAAAATGCTCTTTCTGAAAGTTTTTTACTCCCTTGAGAACAGATTTTTTTTAAACCCAGTGTGTGTGAAGCCTTAGTGTTTGGCTGAAGCCATTTATTATCAATCAACTGTGTTTACTCTTTTTAAATCATAATGACAACAAAAACTACCCAAATGACCCTGATCAAAAGTTTACAGTGAGTGGCTTAATGATATTGAGGTCAGGAGACTGAGATGGCCACTCCAGAACCTTCACTTTATTCTGATGTAGCCAGTGACAGGTCGACTTGGCCTTGTGTTTTGGATCATTGCCATGTTGGAATGTCCAAGTACATCCCATGCGCAGCTTCCTGGCTGATGAATGCAAATGTTCCTCAAGTATATTTTGATAACATACTGAATTCATCTTGCCACCAATTTTGACCAAATTTCCTGTGCCTTTATAGCACAAACATCCCCAAAACAAGGCATAAATACTCAGTGAGAGACAAACTTACACAATTGCCACTGGCTAGACACTTTTTAGAGAAGGGTCATGTGATATCTCAGCTTAAGTTCATGGTCATACATGGTATGTATCGGAAAAGATGAGCGGGTGACCGTTAATCTGAAAAAGAAGGAAGTATGATGGATACATCTATTAGACACTATGCAACCTAAGGGGTTAAACTCTGGGATGGATCTGCATTTATTTTCTTGTAAGTTTGGACAATGGATACAGATGTGTAAGTGTTTAACAACTTGGCTACGGGTTACTCAGAGAGAGAGATTGGGTGCAGTTCAACAGAGAGACCAATCAGTTTCCAGATTTTACTGTCAAAGCTTAATAGAACAAGCTGAAGTTAGAATTGTTAGAACTGATTGGTTACTATGCACAGCTGCACCAGATTGAGTATCTGTGTGCACCAGTTTTAGTAAAATCTCTTCCTTTTTATGCTCTTCTTCTCTGGTTGACACCCTTAACCCCTTCTTCACCACAAATTTTAATATTGCTATAATGCAAACAAACACAAGTGTGCTTCCTTGAATAACATCACAGCTATTCTTTAGTGTATAAAAACATCATTGTACACATCTGGTGGGACTGCCCTCAAATCAAACCATTTTGGTTGCAAGTCCACAAAATAGTTCAACAAGTCACCACGTATCCCATTGACTTCTCCTCACACCAATACTTACTGCAACACTCAACAGTACTAAAACACTCTTTTAGGAAATCCCTCGCAATGCACATGATCAACACAGCCCGAATGTGAATCCCAACCCTCTGGAGAGAAATACGCCCTCCAATGCTCAAAGACTGGTTTGCCCGGCTAAACAGAGTGATGGACATGGAGGAGCTGATCGCCACCTCCCTCGATAATTCTGACAAATTCAGAAAGACTTGGTCATGCTGGTTCCACTTTCATACGACCAACGATTACCGAGCAATATACCCATAACTGTCCCCAAATACCCCCTAAAACTCCTAAAATAGTTAGAAGGCTATTACGATCAGACATGGTGGACCCCGTGAATCTATCACAGGAAGTATCTATTGCCTCTCCTCCAACTTCAGGCCCTGGCACACATGCCGCACTTCCACTCCCCCCTCCCCTCTTCCCCCCCACCCCCTTATCCCCCGTTCTCTACCTAAAACCTCAACAGACGCTCACCTTAGTAGCTAAATATGCAAAGCAACGAATAAGAATAATTAACGAATACCACCCAATAAATGTGGAATTAATTCAGAATACTGCAATACCCGTGCTATGCCATATGTCTCTTCTAATGCATATGTAACTCTGTTATTGGTTTCTTTTTTGGTTGAACGTATCTGTACACTATATTAATCGACTAATAAAGTTTTATGGAATAAAAAAAAAAAACATCATTGTACTCACTAACAAATCTGTACTATTGGCTTATTTATTAGAAAAGTTATTCCCTCTGGATCAGTCCACTGGGGGTTTGCTGTCCTACTGCAGTAAGTAGAAGTAACCCATTATAACACCACTGTAATGCTCTGTTCTCCTCTAACCCTGTAAATTTCAAAGGTAAAACCCATTACAAAAAAGGCTGTACCTACAAAATGCATAGGAAAATAAATTGTGCATGCAAAATGTTAAGTACTGCAAATAGAGGTGAGTTGGTAAGGGAGGAGGACAACAAGAGTTCATGTGAAGTCTTATGATTTGCCTTTAAACCCTCAATAGAAATGCTTTTATAAACTTTTACAGGTGATGTGTTGGAACAACAATTAGCATATCATTGTGCTTTTCTAAAGAGAGCTTACCAACATTTGCCATTGGGTCCTGACTCAATACTTTATCTTGGAATTGCCCATTTTGTAAACCACTCTAAAATGTTCTCCGTCCTTCTCTGCTCCCTCTTGATATTGTACACTATATGTAATTGCTGAAAGAGCGCCAGATCTTAACATTGCGCACTGAAGTCCTTGATTGTTGCTCCTTTTTTATGGCTTACTTTGGAAACTTGGTAAAGGTGTCAGATCTTTTCTCTCTGCAGAGATATTAGCTTGCTGTCCTTTGTATGGTTCACTGTATGCATTTCTCTGGAAAGGTGTAAGCTATCCTCTCAATTTCTGGAGTCAGATTAGTTTTTCTGTATTGGTGTTACACCCTTTCTGAATTTGTCTCTGCAAATTGGAGAACTGACTTGGGTTGCTACTTTCTTTTGGTATGACCCAGTTTGTACATTTTTCTGGAAAGGTGTTGGTTATTTATGGTAGTCATGGTTTATCTCAAACTGGCTATATACTATCAATGACTCCTGAGAATATTGAGTCTGCAGACAATAAAGACTGAACTGGCCCAATTTACATGCAGATGCTTACTTGTCCACTCTTCAGCCCTAGGCATACATGTAAGTATTGGTTTAATGATTTGTGCAGTAAATATCTGCCGGCAAAGAAAGTTTTAGTTCTCTTTTCTTTTCATAAATTGGAAGAGATCCAGATGTTTTGTTTTGTTTTATGCTATAGACTTGCTGTACAAAGCCCATATGCAATTAAACTGTGTTTGATGGGTGCATGCTAAATAAAATTGTAGGACAAACCTGCTTGAGCGGTTTCTGGGGGTCCCTGGGTGTCTCATGCATAGTTTACACCGCTAATACCTGTTGATCATGTCCACCCTTACAATATATACTCTCTCACTTTCTCTCTCTCTCCCTTTTTCTATATGTGTGTGTTCATTATGTTCATATGCAGCTAATTATTATTCAAATAGGAAGGAGAGCTTTACACAATAATAATTAAGCAACATTAATAAAAGATAGTTCCATGACTTAGTAGTATACATCCATGGTTATGGAAAACACATCTATTAAAAAGTAACCTTAGTAGAATAGGACAGTAAAATGTCTATGTAAATTGTAGTCTAGATGTTGGCAGAGAAATGTTCAAAGTACAAAAAAACTAATAGAAATATTGTGATATGCCCATATTCACTTTGTGATCAAGCTTGTGAACACCAGATGGCTTTGCAAGTCAACCTACACAGAAGCATTGTGGACTTCAAAGATATATTTTTGTCTCCTGGGACAATTCATCTGTTCATTTCCAGAGGCTAAAAACAGACTTTCTAGTTGGAGACCAGGTAAAATTGGAGCTTGCATGAAAACTAGTACTGCTTTATTTCTAGTGAATTCAAGGCTGTGTATTCATTCGACTAAGGCAAACAAATTACTTGTTTATTGAAGTCAGTACATTTAAAGAAATATGATATGCTTTGCATTGATATTTTAAATTGACTTACTGGAGACTAGATTTTACCTAAAGCACAACTCGGAAAAGAAAATAATAAAAATGAATAACCAATAAAAGGATACAATAAAAAAGCAGCTTTTGCTGCAATATTCACTTTCAGTGCTGTCCCCACAGTACTTCTTTTCTTCCACTAGATATCCTCAGTCAGATAGCCAGCATCATTCAGCCTCCTTCCTCTGAGCCCAGACTGTAATGGACTGTCCCAGCCTGGAACTGGACAGACATGACCGAAAGGAAAAAAAGGACAGTGATAAGTGTTTCTCTCAGTCGCTAAGTTTTCTCCTCCCTATTAGCATGCTTCTTGTCATCACCTGAACACATGAAATTACCAACTCTGTGTGCTGTTTTTTGTTTTTTTAACTTAACTTGGAGTTTCACACATTTAAAAGTCAGCAGCTACAAAAAGTGTAGCTGCTGACTTTTAATAATATGACACTCACCTGTCTCCCACCTTGCTCCCCTCCCCTTCCTCTGTGCGGCGCCGGCATTGCAACTGTGGGAGCCCGGCTGTGGCTTCACAGCCAGGCACACACTGCGCATGCGCAAGCCACGCTCCAGCGCTCTAAATGGCCAGGCAATCTTCTAGGACCTGTGACGTGTCCCGGAAGATTGCCGGGAGGGAGGGGGAGAGGTGAACTTCCTTTCTGAGCCACTGTGCCATCTGAGGAAGTTGGAGCTGGATACCTGTCAAAACCAGGTATCCACTCCCCCCCCCCCAAAAAAAAATGACATGCCAATTGTGGCATGTCAGGGGGTCACCAACACTTAAAGTGGAAGTTCCACTTTTAAATGGAACTCCGCTTTAAGCCTTGCTGGACAGTGGACTACAAGAGGCTGATACCAGTTCAAATTCAGGTACCTACACCACTTGCATTTAAATATACATTTAATGACGTATCAATGAATAAAGTAATGCATTCATGAGTGTGAGAGAATTCAAAAACCTAACAAGGTACCATCCCAAAAAGAAGCAGTAACTAAATCAACAAGGGGTTGGTGGGACTTTACCTGTACCTTGTAAGGTTTGATAAATATTGAAGCAACGTGAATATAAAAAATTTACAAATCTTTATTTAGCACACATGTGCCATATCTTTAAAATTAGAGAAAGTACATACAACAGTGCAGTTTTGACAATTACAGTTACGATTGACAAGGGTACAGTTGTCCTGGTAGCAGAATCCGATGCGATCCGAAGGGCCTACGCGCTTCGCGGGCTGATCCACTTCATCAGGGCCATGGATTGAAGCATAGACATATATAGAAACTGAGAAGGTATACAAATTGTAATGTGAGTACAATCATACAAAAGACTATATAGTATTGAAACACTATACTAAATCCTAAACAACCGTCTAATATATTCACTAATTCACTTAATCAAGATAAACAGTTTCAAACAATTCTGATTTATTGCTACTGCATATTGTATGTTTCATTCTATTTTAGTTGTTTAACCACTTAAGGGCCAAGCCACTTTTTGAGATTCTGTGTTTACAAGTTAAAATAAATTTTTTTGCTATAAAATTACTTAGAACTCTCAAACATTATATATTTTTTTCTAACACTGAAATTTAGAGAATAAAATGGCGATCGTTGCAGTACTTTATATCACACTGTATTTGTTTAGTGGTCTTACAAGCGCCTTTTTTTTTATTCACTTTTTTGAGTTAAAAAATAAGACAACAACAGTAAAGTTAGCCCATTTTTTCCCACATTGTCAAAGATAATGTTACGCCGAGTAAATTGATACCCAACATGTCATGCTTCAAAATTGCGCCCACTCGTGGAATGGCGACAAACTTTGGCACTTAAAAATCTCCATCGGCGACGTTTAAACATTTCTACATGTTACCAGTTTTGAGTCACAGAGAAGGTCTAGTGCTAAATTAATTGCTCTCGCTCTAAAAATCATGGTGATTCCTCACATTTGTGGTTTGAACACAGTTTTCATATGTGGGCGCGACTTCCGCATGCGTTCACTTCTGCACGTGAGCTCGGCGGGACAGGGCACTTTAAATTTTTTATTGTTAATTTTACCTTTTAATTTTACACTGTCCTTTAAAAAAAAAATGTTCACTTTTATTCCTATTACAAGGAATGTAAACATTATAGCAAAAAGCATGCCAGGACCTCTTAAATATGAGAACTGGGGTCAAAAAGACCTCAGATAAAAAAAAATGAAATGTCATTTGAAAAAAAAAATCCCTTTTAAGAGCTATGGGCGAAAGTGACGTTTGACATCGCTTACGTCCTTCAATGCTTTGGAGCCAAGTGGGCTGCATCTTCCGCTCACTCAGCATCCAGGCATTGAGGAAACAGGACCCGATCATCTCTGCTGCCACGTAAGTGGCAGAGACAACGGAAAAGTGGTGGGGGCCCCTCTCCCGCCTCCGATAAAAGTGATCTTGGGGTGAACCAGCTGCAGAGACCACTTTTATCTGAAAGCGGGCCACCCGCTGTTTAAAAAATACCAGGGTTATGGTAGCTATCTGGGGGGGGGGGGTCCGGAAGTGGTTAGGCTTATAGGCTTCATGTTGCTCTTGCATACCTGTTTTTTAATATCTACCTTAATTTTACAGATTGACATTTAATGTACAATAAAGGATTATCAGAGCTCTGTGGGTTAGCTAAAGAAATGGTACACCAGTAGTAGCTTGCTTTGCCTCAGTTTGTGTGACTGAAACTTAGAACTGAGATGTTAGATAACTGAATAGTCATTGTTGCTCATTCATGTATGTTAATTTCTGCTTGCAAAATTGAATCTGATTTACAAAACATTTCACATTCACAGGCACATTGATGAGTGAACAAACCAAGCCAAACACTTGAGCAAATTCTCACAGTATTTACTATAAGCACATGATGCTTGCAAATGTAGTTTGATAAACAGCAGTACTTAAATTTACCAGTAAATGATTATCACTGGTAATGACAGTAATATATAGCAAATGAGTGTATTGATGAAAAGCACAGAGGGTAGAGTATAAGAGAAACTTTACTAACACACTTAAAGCTGAACTGTGGGCAGAAATTTTATGATGTGTGTGTATATCTATCTATCTTTATATACATATATATATATATATATATATATATAGATAGATAGATAGATAGATAGATAGATAGATAGATAGATAGATAGATAGATAGATAGATAGATAGATAAATAGATAGATAGATAGATAGATAGATAGATAGATAGATAGATATACACAGCGGGTAAAATAAGTATTGAACAACCATATTTCTAGGTAAATATATTTCTAAAGATGCTATTGATATGAAATTTTCGCCACATGTTGATAACAACCCATGCAATCCACATATACAAAGAAACCAAAAAATAAGTTCAGAAATGAAGTTATGCGTAACAAAATGGAATGACACAGGGAAAAGTATTGAACATGCTAACTGAAAATTATTTAATACTTCATACAAAATCTTTGTTGGTAATGACAGCTTCAAGATGCCTCCTGTATGGAGAAACTAGTCGCATGCATTGCTCAGGTGTGATTTTGGCCTTTCTTCCACACAGTCTTTAAATCTTGAATGTTCCGTAGGCCTTTTCTATGTACTGTGATCTTTGGTTCTTTCCATAGATTCTCTATTAGATTCAAGTCAGGTGATTTGCTGGGCCATTCTAGCAGCTTTATTTTCTTTCTTTGAAACAAATTGAGAGTTTCCTTGGCTATGTGTTTGGGATCATTGTCTTGCTGAAATGTCCACCCTTGTTTTATCTTCATCATCCTGGTAGATGGCAGGAGATTTTTATCAAGAATTTCTTGGTACATTTTTCCATTCATCCTTCCTTCAAGACATGAAGTTTGCTAGTACTGTATGCTGAAAAACAGCTCCAAACTTTACTGTTGGCATGGTGTTTTGGGGGTAATGTGCAGTGCCATTTGAACTACAAACATGGTGTGTATTATGGCATCCAAAGAGTACAGTTTTAGTCTCATCTGAGCAGACTATATTCTCCCAGTATTTAACGGGCTTGTCTAAATGTTGTGCAGCAAATTTTAAACAAGCTTAACCACTTGCCGACCGCCGATCGGCATCTGACGGCGGCAAAGTGGCTCGTTCCCGCAAATCGCCGTCATACGACGGCGGCTGCGGGAACGAGTTTAGTGAGCGCGGTGTTGTAAATCTGTTCGGGCAATTTATGACCCTCTTATATCAGACGAGTCTACTCTGATTTTGACATGAGAAACCTACGGTATTATGTGTGGTACAAACATCAAGTTTACCGTGACGTGTAATGGGGGTTTTGTGGTACGGTTGTCATTTCAAACCTCGACAAAAAGTCGTATGTCATGATCGTTTGAAGTACAGAACTTCCTTCCTACTTACCTTTTTACATGGTTCTTTAAGAACTATTTTTAGAGGACGGTAGATGGTCCTACTACTTCTATTTTGTTCCCACCTGTAAAGTCGTTC
>BLSH010047435.1:813417-831828 GCA_018402905.1 Glandirana rugosa | reverse complement strand
GCCGTAGGACTGATCAAAGACAGGACTTCTCCCTTGACAGGATAGGCACTCCTAGGCCGCTTGGCTGGACAGGTTCGCACCCTGTGCCCGGGGGCCCCACAATAGAGGCACAGATCGTGGGTCATACGATTTAGTCTCTCCTTGGGGGAGAGGCTTGGGCGCCGGTGGGTGGCCTGCCTTTCCGCGTTGCGCTCCCGTAGTCGACGGTCGATCTGCACAACCCGATCCAACAGATCACTCAAGGTCGGGGGAACCCCAACACGGGCGAGCTCATCCTTAAGGGACTCAGACAAGCCCAGCCGGAACTGGAAACTGAAGGCTGCGGGGTCCCAGGCGGTGTCGGCGCTCCAGCGCCGGAATTCGGCTACATAATCTTCCACCGGGCGGTCGCCCTGCTTGAACGCATGGAGCGTGGCTTCGGCAGTAGCAGTCTGGTGCGGGTCATCATACAGACGTGCCATGGCCTGGAAGAAGCCTGCTAGGGTGGTGGTGACCGGTGAGCCCAGGCCTGGGGCCCATCCTGAAGCAGTGAGATGGCCAGTCCCACCTTGATGGCTTCACGGGAGAAGGTGCTGGGTTGAAGGGCGAAGTATAATTCGCATGCACTCCGGAACGCCCTAAACTTCTTGCGGTCCCCGGTGAACCGTTCAGGAAGGGGGACATCTGGCTCAGTAGGCAGAGTGACGAGGGTGTGACCAGGAAGCGGGTTGGACCCTGATGCGGGTGGTGCGGAGAGACCCCGGAGTTGACCTTCCAACTGCATGTAGCCATCTTGGAGAGCCTGCACCGCTTGAGTGAGGCCGGCTAGATGCATGCAGCGTTCATTCGTTGGGGAGGCCCCCTGCACAGACTCAGGCATGGCTGTCGGATACTGTTACGTACCTGGTGGTGGAGTCTGATTTATGCAGTGGGTAACCTCCCTTACGACCCTGACTCGGGAACCCCTGGTAGAGTAGACAGGTGGCTCGGGAGTGCAGGATGGCACAAGGGTCGGACTGGGTCACTGGTGATGGTATAGGTCAGTTGGTGCACTCGTGCACTAGAAGAATGGTCGTACAGGCTGGGTCGTGAAACAGGCTGGCGGTGCGGTACAAGAGGAGCAAGCAGGCGGATAGTCGGGTTCAGGCTGGGTCGTTAACGGGCGGGCAAGCAAAGTACAGGAGGGCTAGGCAAGAGAGTGGCCGTAGACAGTCCAGGGGTCGGTGCAGGCAGAGATCAACAAAGTCAGACAATCCGGGTCACAGGAACAGAGGAACAGATACAGGTAACTCAGAAAACACACTATACGCTTTAGATCCTGCAGCATCTGCTACAGGAAGCAGGAAGTTTAAATAGAGCTGCTCCTCTAAGAACCAGAGGAAACCACACCTACATGCTATTAACCCTCCGCACGTCTTCTAACACCAGATCACCAGTACATGGACTATTCTTTTATATGTATCAGTATATAGGATTTTAACTTTGTCAATAATAAAATGTATGTTTTAATTTACTTATTTTTTTACTGTCTGTTGGCATCGGTATAAACTCAATGGGAACCCCATTCTCCTTTATCTCAATATTTATGGGATGAGGTGCAATACTTAGTAGTGTCTAGTCGAGCCAAACGTCATCTAAACATTTACTTACTGTATATAGGGAGATTTGTTTCATCTCTGCGTATCATCTGAGACTGTTCCCTTCACTGGGTATATGGAGGGTTTACATCCACTTTAATTCCTTCACTCCTACAATGATAGTGGATTTAGAGATCCATTTTTGGGAGATCAAAAGTGCAAAAACCACCAGTGTAGCAACAGCAACATATATCTCTGAAAGAAAAAAATCCTATCTACCATGCCCAATAAACATATACATGGATCTAGGGATATGAGTCAGTGGGATGTACATATGAGACTTGCAGTGCTCATCTCCCCCTAACATTGAATAACTAATCCTGTAGTGCTATGGCAGCACTAACAAGATGTTAATTTTATAGCTACCTTTTACATGTCATGTCTGAACTATGAAGGACTCTCTCTTATGTTCTGTATTGAATAGGGATATTAGGAGGAGCAGCTACCTGACCTGTGTTACATTACCTGTGATTTATACATCCTGAATATGCTTTTGATTAACCTAGGAAATTACATTCAGTCGGGGGGATTGTCATCTTCCAGGTGGTGGAGTGGGCACACATTAACTCTTTTTTGAGCACTGAAAGACAATTAAACACCTTTTGATCACATTTACCAGTACTACTGCATGGTTTGGCAGAATTGTAGTTGGTGTAAATTCAGTGAAATGTACTTGTTGGACTTTACGCTTTAGTTATTGGCACTTTTATTAGACATGAGATTGATTATTGATGTTTTTAAGATTTCTGTAAGGCCATTGTGAGAATCTGCATCTACACAAGGTGTAAATATGGTAATTTACTCAACTTTAATCTGTTCAATATCATTTCATGATTCTTTACACCTAAAGGACTCAAATTACTACACTAGTTAGTTACCTGCAATGAAGCTTGCTTCTGGCAACAGATAATTAATTCTTAAATCTTGAAAGACGTTGAGCTTAGAGAACCCCTGAGCACATTTGTATGAAGATTAGACATTGTTTCTTTTTCTCAGATTTCTTTGAAGTCTTTTCTTCAAAGATGCATGCCGGTTGCTCAGACTGCTTAAAACCTCAGTTGACAAAGTTGGCTTTTTTAATACATTTTCACAGTCTTCTACTGCCAAATTCCAAGTGAGTATTCACCCCTTGGTTAAAATAACAAGCAACAACGCTAATTAGTAATGCTGCTGTTAGCTAGCATTTGTTGGAATGATAAAGAACACACAGTTTCTTAACAACAATATTACAATTACATCACACATTGGGGAGTTACATTGTGTGCTGTAACAAGCACTGTTAAATAATACCTCTTATCTTATTTTTCTTTTGGCAGGTGCTTTAATACAAATGAAAACATAACCACTAAATTATTTAAGAAATACAACATTCTTGATACGCATGTAGCATCTTTGTCACATTCTGTTCCTCAAGAGAGCTACAATACAACAGAAGCTTCTGTTTTTCTCTTGCTATATGACTACATTTTTTCTCCTTTTAGTAACTGAAGAAGCATGCTTCTTATGTTTGCATGTTCAAAATAGGAAAAGGATAACAGGACATCTGTACAGTTTGGCACCTCTTAGAGGACAGTAAAGAAAAAGTACATATTAAAGTGGAACATTACCCATAACAACTTGATTAAAAAAAAATGTTCTTCAGCAAGGAACATATGTTCTACATCAGGGATATGCAATTAGCGGACCTCCAGCTGTTGCAGAACTACAAGTCCCATGATGCATAGCAAGACTCTGACAGCCACAAGCATGACACCCAGAGGCAGAGGCATGATGGGACTTGTAGTTTTGCAACAGCTGGAGGTCTCGCTAATTGCTTATCCCTGTTCTACATTCATAATTATGCTACCAAAATGAGTGTGTGCTGTAAATTGCCTCCAGCATTGCTCTTGTTTCTTCTTGCTGGAGGCTGCCATTTTGCTGAAACCCAGAGCCCCTGAACAGCAGTAAATTATATAGTGGAACTTAACCCATTGACTCCACACATCAATCTAATGGTTTTAAAAAAGAGTAACATTGCATGAATGCCAGGATTGCTAACTATCAAATTTGATTCCTGTCCTCAACCAAACTGTTAAACCATCAAATGGCTAGTGTCCTAACTGATCACATGAGCAGCACCATGGCAGTTGCAGATCAAACAGAAGCAGATTCAATGGCTGTAAAGGCTAGGAGGGTTTAATTCTGTTTTAAGGCTGTCAGCAGATCGGCCTCTACAAACTTAGTAGCGCCTAAAAATGCCTTAAAATTGAGAGCAAATGAGCATTAGCAGAGCAGGATGAGATAGTGTATTACTGGATTTTAAACAGTATAGGCACTTATTTTTAATGTTTTACATAGCTAAACCTGCAAAAGAGGTCAGCATGAAGTGATGTAGCAGGACTTAATTTTCTGACTAAAGTTCTACTTTAAGGCTGGGTTCACACTTAAATCGGATGCGGCTCACATCAGGGGTCAGGTGTGTCCCTGTTCTCCATTTCAGGGACACATCAGGCCTGAATTTTTGCCCAAATTTGGACCTGAAATGGAGCAAAAAATGCACAGGACCCCTGTGCAATCTGCTCCGCAGCCACTACGGAGATGTGTGAACCGGCTCTATTGAGAGCCGGGCACACTCTCCTGTGCAAGTTGGATGTGAACGAACCCACATCCAATTTGCACTAGTGTGAACCCAGCCTACCTGCATTAATAGAGAGAGTGGAAAGTTAACTGAAATTATTGTAAAGAACTTTAGAGCTTGGTTACACAGGCACTGTCGTTCTGCATCAAATGCAGATCAGCGGATTCTTCCCTTCAATAGTTTTTATTGTTTTGTCAAAGCATACATAGAATGGAACATGTCAAAGTGACAGTGGTGTATAAACGGAAGAACATTTAGGCCTACTGGCCTAGCGTATAACAGATGAACAGTTCAAAAAAAGCAAACATAGCCATTTCCAGATTGAGTAAGTATGGTGTGCCCCTTATACACATAAGGAGTTTTATTAAGATATTTGACTAACCGTAGGAGCTGTCAGATAAGGGCTTCCTGATCCACCCCCGATGGGATCATACTATGGACCAGGTCGCCCCAACAACCCCCACCCTTCAATAAAGGTAGATCAGCGGATTCTTATTGACTTCAATGGAAAAGTGAATATGACAGGATGAAGGCTACATTTTGACCAGCTTTGTTTTGTGCTGCTTTTTTTTTCAGATGCAGTAGATGCCATTAAGATGTATTTGTATTGCGGGTAAAGCAGATCAAATGCAGCCTTTTCTTTTCAAACACTATATTTTGCATTCAAATGCATGCATCTAAGTAGCACTGTGTTACAAAGGAAAAGTCTGTTTTCAACATTAACACCCGTCTACATGAGCCCTAATAATTATAAATGTCATGCCTCCAGTATTGAGTTTGTAAAATAATTATTTTTGCCTGTTGACTTAGGCTTAGAATCCACTTAGTAGCCAGAGTTCACTATCGCATATAAATGCATGGACTTGTATATCAGTGTTTTAGCCTCTGCAGGGCTTCCATCCTCCCATTATCCCTCACTCTGAAGAGAAAACAAATACATCCTGAGAAGCCCCGACTCCATTTGCATGTAAAGGTGGAACATCTACAGGAGCCCATCCACTATTTTTGTCATGTGATCTGAGAAAAACTTTATTAGTGTTTTCCTCTTACTGGCAGAATTGGGCTTTACTAGTACCCAGCATCTGCCACACTTTTAGCAGCCATTGTGCATCTGTACATGCTATATATTCTTACTGTATGCATTCTTTCTATTTTGTTCTCAGTTTCACCTACCCGGTTCTTAAAGCCTCAACATCCTCACACAGTCTGGTTTACTGTAAGATAGGAGAATTTAGTTGCATGTCAATTTGCACACAGGCCACACTTAATATGTAGTGCAGACCAGGGCATTTTTTCAGCGGAAATGCAGGAGAACGCAGTTCCGGCACCTCCAGTGCTGAATGTATGTAATGGCAAGGGGTGTTGGCGTGTGCTGGAGAGTCTATTGATGCTGGCTACTGGGAAATGTATTGTTACTGGAGGGGATCTATCTTATGTTGCTGGTTGGTAATTGTTGTTGGGATGGATCTGATGTTGAGGGGAGGGGTCTATTGTTTCTGGCTGTTGGAGGGTCTATTGATGCTGGCTATTGGGAGTCTTTTGTTGCTGGGAGGATCTAATATTGCTGGGTATGCCCTTTGCTGGTAGCTACAGGGGATCACTTTTACTGCCTTTCTTGTTATTATTATTAAGTTCCATACAAATTAGTCAGCATCACAAAATTAAACTTGGTTCTGTATTCTCTAAAAAGGGCATTACTGGGAGGTGGGTAGTGGGTGGAACCAAGCGACGGTGCTTGGAGGTGGGAGAGGGGTGGAGAAAAGAGGTAACTAAGAAGAGGGGAGTTCCTGAACCTATTCGCTGAGAAAAAAAGCCCTGGTGCAGATCAAACATTTAAGGACACCCTTTACCTTTAAAATAATCTTTTTTTGCAATGTTTGCACCCAGGGCTATTCCAGCCACAGCTTTTGTCAACCTGTCATTGCTTTCCACAGGCTGCTGGCTGTAGCTGTGCATGAATACTTGTGACTTTAAGGTTCAGAAATATGGTTCTTCTTAATGGTGCTGTACCCGAGTGAATGATTATTATAGCTTCAATAGCTGACTTTTCATGATTATCTGTGGAGTCTAGGGGTCATGCATTGCATTTTTTCTGTGCAAAGCATGTTCCCACTCTTTTTGTCTGCTGATAGTAATGGTTGTGGCTGTATGCATTCCATTTTGGTAACCACCATCCATTCTAAAGTTGGCCATACATTATACAATTTTCTTATTCAATTTTCATTAGATTTACTACCTATGTAATGCAAGGGCCGGACTGATTGCATACCAATTGAAAGTGTTTAGGATTGACCTATATTATATGGTTTTGTTAATCTAAACAAAAATTGTACAAGACAATTGTATAATGCATGGCCAGCCTAAGATAGGTAGATAGATAGAGATCTCTGCATGAACTCTAACATACGTTTTTATGTTTATTAATTGTTTTCTGTTTAGGTTTGGCAAAATGTATATATTTGATCATGTTTATTTCATACTACAGAAACAAACTAGTACACTCTGTAATAGCAAATGTGTTAATCATAATAAAAAAAATGTAGCGCCACCCCAAAGTTGCTGATGTATTTTTAGTTTTTTTCTGTTCCTGGTGGTAAAGGCTTATTAAGTGGCACTACACTCTCCTACAAACCTTGACACAGCAAAGGGTTATTTTAGCTTGGGAACAAAGCCCAGCAAAGTAAACAATAGCCAAAAAAATGCACAGCAATAATCTGAAACAGTGTATTGCAGTAATATAAAATTACCAGGCATCATTGTAGCAGTTTAAATGCAAATATCCTAGAATATGGAGGAAGATTTCTGGCCTCAGTGTCTCTGGAATAAAGAAGAGCCCTAACTATTGAGAAGCACTTTATGGGGCCTAACCAAGGTAATGTCCCACTCTACTCCTTTGACCAATGGTCCCTTAACTACTGTTGGCCAGTATTGGGGCCCAAATTCTAGTTTACAGCACTTATCCCTTCCTGCTGGGGAAGGGTGTTTGAAATCCAACAAAATCAAGTAAACAAAAAGAATGTGTTGCTAAAGGCCTCTCACCAATCCAGTCACTTTGGGAATGCCCTCCAACGAACCAGAGAGATGTACTAAGGGACCCCCTCACGCTGGATGAATATCAGCCTCTCTCACTGGGGTATTAGTCCTCTTAGTGAAACTGCAGATCAAAGCTTTTCCCTAGAGTTTTCAGGTCTGGAATCAAAGCCATGCACAGTTCTTCTTTTATTTATCGAGCTCTATTTTAGTTGTACAGCCCAATCCAGAAGGAGAGAGAGACGCAGGCTGCAGGGAAGGCTGAAAAGTCTGTTCAGTGCAGCTCATGCCACTTAAAGGTCTGGTGGCTGGCCTACATAAGTTTACAAAGCATTTAAACAGGACTTTTGCAGGGAACTCATGCTGGAATCCATTCTGACATCCACTCAGCCTCAGTGTTAGCAGCAGTGTCCTGTGAAGGGGAAAGAGCTTAGAAATGCATAATACCAGTGGTTTCCTGGTGCACCATCACACAGGTTTAGTTGTAATGCTAATTCCCTTCAATGGACAGCCTAAAAAAGGGGTTAAGTGGAGACAGTGGCACAGATGCCAATTTCATTTCCCTACAGGGATCCACTTCGCATTTTTAAAGGCATGCTTGAAAAAGAATGAAAGAGATTTGGGTTGGCATCTCCTTTCAATGTCATTCAATGGCACATCTGAAAGAAAACTTTAATTTCATTGAGAAACTTTTTTCAGTTCTGGGACTGTCTTTATGAATGTTCAGAATATAACTCCAGAAAATTTTAAAAGTGAACTGAAAATATAAAAATAAATGTATCATGTTTTAGGTAATTTATTATATGTTCATTTCTAATATATACTATTTCAGTTTAATACCACACAAGTTATACCTATCTAAATGAGAATTTAGGCAATGTTAGCAGCTGTGAAAATAAGTTTTTCAAATGTTCAAGCATTTAAAAATGTTATCAACCAATAAAAGTTAAAAAAAACTTTGCTTGTAAGGATATCACAAAAGTTTGTTTCACAAATATGTAAGATTTTTTTCTATATGGACTTCAATATATAGGTTTCAGGAAGTTTTCATGAAGTTTATTTGATTACTATTACTATGGTCTTAACAATGTAACTAAATGAAAATATACAGTATATACTTTAAGAACTCTTTTGGCTTTATTTGTTAAAAAGATCACTACATGCATTGATACAAATTCTCTTTAAAATATGTGTAAAACAAACACTTTTAATATTGTGGAAAGAGTCAGGAATGGTTAAGAACCCTGTCAGTTGTTTTTATGTGTCCCGCCAGGAAGACACAAAAGCAAGTTGGAGGAAATCCTTCTAGATGTCGCTGGTACAGGTTTCCGCATTAGAAGATTTCCTCCTACCTCCTGTACCTGTGACAACTGTAAAATGTGTATTTCCCATCACTTTCTGTACTGGAGGTAATAGTTACCAGGACAAATAAAGAGGCAGATTCAGATGGCCATAAGAAAAAAAAAATCATGGGTTTTAACGCTTCCTTGCTCTATACATAGTGAAAAAAAGTTTGGCTTCCCATTGATTTTAACACTTTCCCAACCACCCCACCATTTCTTTAAAAAGTTTTGAATGCTGGGGGGTGGGAAAGATCGGCCAATCACACGACCACTGTGATTGGCTGTCATAGTTGTCACAAGATAGGGAGCAAGTCCTGCCTGCTAATGTTCAGTAAGGGACCAAGAGCTTTCACAGCTCAGCCTCTGTGCTGAGAGTGCAGTCACTGTGCTCTTCCAGCATACATTGATTCATATGTGCAGCGTGTGGGCGTTAAAGCCCACCCTTTTACCACTGCACATTTGTGCTACACAGGCAGCAAGGGGTTAAAAGATTGAGTGTACCTTTTTTAAAGGGGTTGTAAAGGTTTGTTTTTCTTTTATAACAAACATATTTTAAAACAAACATGTTATACTTCTGTGTTTTCCACAGAGTGGCCCCGATCCTCTTTTTCTGGGGTCTCCCAGCGGCGCTCCTGGCTCCTCCTCTTTTCGAGTGCCCCTCAGAGAAGCGCTTTCCCTGGGGGCACCCATGCAGGCACGCTTTCGAGTCCTGCTGGTGTGTCCATTGACACAGACAGCAGCACTCGGCCCCGCCCCCCGCCTCTCGGGTTACTGGATTTGATTGACAGCAGCAGGAGCCAATGGCACCTGCCGCTATCAATCTATCCAATGAGGACCCGAGACAGTGGCTGGAGCTGCTATGCTCGTCCCTGTCGCTGGAACAATCGGGTTCAGGTAGGTAAAAGTTTATGACAGAATTAAATAAATGCATATTTTTCTGTTGCAATCCTACAAGCTAACGCAATCATTAGGTATCACATCAGGCCTTAATCTGCATGATTTTTTAAATTAGCTAAGTTTTAGGGTAACATTGACTATTGTAGCATTACATTACATTTACTGTATGTATGATAAAATAGAACAGTATAACGTTAACATTTCAAGCTGAGTTTTAATTATTCAGAAAAACCTTTATATATTATTATATGTTAAAAATGTTTCAGTAATAATGTAACAAAGCCTTTGTAATTTAAAAACAAGAAGAAATGTTCACTTCAATAACAGGTAAAAGCAATGAAATAATTCTTAGCATGTCTGTGGTGAAGCTGACTTTAAGCTCTGGGAAATGCTGACCTTTACAAAGAATTTTCTGTTTTTCAAATTTCAGAAGAAAATGTCATTGTCTTTTCAGAATCCATCTGCCACACATCTCTATTATCAATTATTTTTTATTGAACTGTAGTGCGATATCTTTGCCAAACACTCTATAGAAATGGTATCATGCACTGACTTGCATTGATTTGCAAAATTTAATTGGTCCTATAAGTACTTTGATCAGTTTGTAAAATGCTACTATGTGAATGGACCAATCCTGTTGAAGCCATTAATAGCAAGGGCGTCTCCAGACAATTTTTTTTTTTTTTGGAAGGGGGGGTCTCCATGCTGGTGCTGGGCGTATAAATAGATAGAGCTAAGTCTCTGACTCTTAATTCCATGTTGAAACAAAAGTAGACAACTCAATAAGAAATTACTTTTGCAAGAAAAAGATCCAATGTTATCTAGAAACCATTCACAATGTAATAAGGACACAGACTTCACCCCTTTATATTGAAGTTTGCAGAGTGTAATGGTTGAAAGTATGTAACAGTGGGGTTTATTTACAGAACCAGATTGCATGCGGTATGTAGGCGTCCAGACACATTTGCCCTAAATACTGCATGCAATCCTGACACTGCCAATTCACTATCCCACGCTCGGCAAATACCTCATAAATAGGCGTTAAACTCAATTCACAGGTGGAAATAAATAATTAAATGTAATAAGGTGAAGGTAATTAAGTAGTGATCAAGGCATGTGGTAATGACGGAATGTTTACTGATTGTTAAGGAGTGGGTGGCTGTCGGTATCCTTAACAACCAGTGATCGACATAGCTGTTAAGGAGTGGGTGGCCGCTACGTCCTTAACAGCCAATGAGTCATCAGCTGTCAGCGGGATTCCCCGCTTACAGCTGAATGTAAACATAAGAATTGCATTGAAAAATTAAGAAAAAAACAGTGCGGAGTCTGCCCAATCCATACCCTTCGGGTCTGGATTTTGAGCGGAACCCCCACGTCCAATTTTTTTTTTTTTAAATGGGTCCCCCCACAATCCATACCAGACCCTTATCCGAGCATGCATCTTGACAAGTCATGAAAGGGGGGGACGAGTGAGCCCCTCCTCCTGAACCATACCAGGCCACATGCCCTTAACATGGGGGAAGCGCTTTGTGACTACCATGGGCTTCTGGGCAGTGGCCAAAAAGTGGGTGTCATCAATATAATGGTGTTTATTCACAGTGCATGGCTTGTAGTGTGCCATCTTCTCCCCTTTGTTTTGTTATGGTTTAGACGAAAAAGAGCCCGAAGAGATTGTAGGAGTAAATAGGCCCCATTGTGGGTGTCAGTGGTAGCCATAATAACCACCAGCACTGGCATCGGTGCCAGAAATTATAACCCCCAGAATGTGTCAGAGCCAGCAATAAAAAAGCCCCAGCAATAACTTAAAGCAAGTGTCAAGGCTAGCAATGAATAACGCAAGCAATAACTCCCAGTCTGTGTCAGGGCCACAAATGATAACCCCCCAGCATCTGTCAGGGCCATCAATGGTAACCCCCACAATCATTGGTATCATAGGGGGAAGCTAAAGTATAGTAACTTACAAACTACAACCCACAGAGAAGCCACATCTATGTATTGAAAATAAGTAATAATAATTGAAAGTGGAATAACCTAAAGTGTGGAAATAAAAGAATACTTAAGGTAAGGATAATATGTACTACATACAGTATCTCACAAAAATTAGTACACCTGTAATGTACCTGATGGCGGAGTCTGACTTATGCAGTAGGCAACCTCTCTTATGACGCTGATTCGAGAACCCCTGGTAGAGTAAACATGAGGCTCCGGAGTGCAGGGAGGCACGAGGGTCAGACTGGGTTACTGGTGGTGATGTGCAGGTCCTTGATGAGCTTGTGCAAGTAGATGTGTTGTGATGCAGGCCTGGTCAGTAACAGGCTGGCGGTGCAGTACAGAAGGATCAGGCAGGAGAATAGTCAGGCACTGGCAGAGTTCGTTAACAGACGGGCAGCAAAGTACAAGGGAGCAGGCCGGAGAGTGGTCGTGGAAGCCGAGGTCAGTGCAGGCGGAGATCAACAGCAAGGTCAAGACAAGTTGGGTCACAGGAACAGACAATCAGAATAACGGGTCGCTCAGGAACACACAAATGCTTCCTTGTGCTGTCTGCTTAAATGGGCGCTATTGGCGCCATTGCCAGCGCATACACGCACAGGCGTGCGCCCATGCATAGGCCTTCCAATGGCCCAGGAAGGTTCCTTACAACACCCCTGACATTTTTGTACTTGCTTCCTGATGCTGTCTGCTTAAATGGCCACTATTGGCGCCATTGCCAGCGCATACGCGCACGCATGCGCGTATAAGAGCACACGCAAACACGCACAGGCACGCATAGGCCTTCCAATGGCCCCGGAAGGTTCCTTATAACACCCCTCACATTTTTGTAAATATTTTATTATATCTTTTCATGTGACAACACTGAAGAAATTACAGTTTTGCTACAATGTAAAGTAGTGAGTGTACATCTTGTATAACAGTGTAAATTTGCACACAGCCATTAATGTCTAAACCGCTGGCAACAAAAGTGAGTACACCATTAAGTGAAAATGTCCAAACTGGGCCCAATTACCATTTTCCCTCTCCGGTGTCATGTGACTTGTTAGTGTTACAAGGTCTCAGGTGTGAATGGGGAGCAGGTGTGTTAAATTTGGTGTTGTCGCTCTCACATACTGGTCACTGGAAGTTCAACATGGCACCTCATGACCAAGAACTCCCTGATGATCTGAAAAAAAGAATTTTTGCCCTACATAAAGGTGGCCTAGGCTATAAGAAGATTGCCAAGACACTGAAACTGAGCTGTAGCACAGTGGCCAAGACTATAGAGCGGTTTAACAGGACAGGTTCCACTCAGAACAGGCCTCGTCATGGTCGACAAGAAGTTGAGTGCACATGCTCAGCATCATATCCAGAGGTTGTGTTTGGGAAATAGACGTATGAGTGCTGCCAGCATTGCTGCAGAGATTGAAGGGTTGGGGGTCAGCCTGTCAGTGCTCAGATCGTACACCGCACACTGCATCAAATTTGGTTCTGCATGGCTCTCGTCCCAGAAGGAAGCTTCTTCTAAAGATGATGCACAAGAAAGCCCTCAAACAGTTTGCTGAATACAAGCAGACTAAGGACATGGATTACTTATTTGATTCAGATGGTGTCAAGCATGTGTGGCGGCAACCAGGTGAGGAGCACAAAGACCAGTGTGTCTTGCCTACAGTCAAGCATGATGGTGGGAGCATCATGGTCTGGAGCTGCATGAGTGCTGTCGGCACTGGGGAGCTACAGTTCATTGAGGGAACCATGAATCCCCTCCCTTCGGAGACTGGGCCACAGGGCAGTATTCCAACATGATAAAGACCCCAAACACACCTCCAAGATGACCACTACCTTGCTAAAGAAGCTGAGGGTAAAGGTGATGGACTGGCCAAGTATGTATCCAGACCTAAACCCTATTGAGCATCCGTGGGGCATCCTCAAATGGAAGGTGGAGGAGCGCAAGGTCTCTAACATCCACCAGCTCCGTGAAGTCGTCATGGAGGAGTGAAAGAGGACTCCAGTGGCAACCTCTGAAGCTCTGGTGCATTCCATGCCCAAGAGGGTTAAGGCAGTGCTGGAAAATAATGGTGGCCACACAAAATATTGACACTTTGAGCCCAATTTGGACATTTTCACTTAGGGATGTACTCACTTTTGTTGCCAGTGGTTTAGACATTAATGGCTGTGTGTTGAGTTATTTTGAAGGGACAGCAAGTTTACACTATTATACAAGCTGTGCAATCACTACTTTACATTGTAGCAAAGTGTCATTTCTTCAGTAATATCACATAAAAAGATATAATAAAATAATTACAAAAAAGTGAGGGGTGTACTCACTTTTGTGAGATACTGTATATTTAGGCACATGTACGTACGTGTGTGTATTTGCTTTACTCTACAGTACATTTACCTTGAGTTTTTCATCTTTATTCTTTGATCCTGTAGCTTTTCATGGGTATCTCTGCTGAAATAATTTATCATGTATCCTTGAACATCATGAGCAGGCAGCTTGTACACTGCAGATTGAGGTCCACTGTGGTTAGCTGCATCAATATAAAATGAAAAAGAATGAATTACAAGCAAGAGTCTATAATAAAAATACTGCAACAATGTGCCTATTTCTCATAGGCAGCTACATGGATAACAATTGCATTATTTCTATTGTTTGTAACAGTAAGTCATCCTTAATAACTTTACAAACATTTAAATTATGTATTAATTAAAATCTCACACAGTTACATAAATAACATGGGAAAGAGTTCAACAATTGGTCTCCATCCCGAAAAATGGAAATATGGTAAAAAAAAGGGGGGGACTGCCAGGCATGAGCAAGGTACAGTCTAGCTTTATGCCACAGTAAACCTGGCCGTGGTCATACTAAAATAACACTGTTGAGTCGGACAATAGCAAACCAAAGACTGACCTAGCAAGGCGTGGATTAAAAAAAAAAGAGACATACAGTATATTGGACAGATATTTTGGATTAGTTGGCTATGAACAATAAAGAACCATGAAAACGTGAAAATGTACCTGTTAAAAAAGCAGGAATTCAAAGCCAACACACAGAAGCTATGTTTTCATCTGGAGTGAATCTACACTCTTAACAGAACATGTACTGCACTGCAAAGTATCTATATTTTTTAATGGCAGAGGCAAAATGAGACCACCATTTCAGGAATCTCAGTTTCTTCATTGCCCACAAGTGGAAGAAGAAAGTTAGCATCTGTTGTGTCAAAATTGACTTTGTGGTTGAGCTTAGCCCTATTCACATTAACATGAGCTAAATATAGTTCCCCTGTAATATCCACAGCCCACCCTCATTCTTATTTCTCACTCAAGTACCCATCTCTTTACTGTTTGAAAAAATGCTTGAACATCTTAATAAACATGTAGTTTCCTACATTTCTAAAGTTCCCATCATTTGAGTGAGATTCAAAAAAACATTGTGGCTTTCATTTTGTACGTAAGCGTTTCATATGACACCGTATAAAAGAATTGATCAAGACAAATCTATTCCTAAAATGTGTCCACAGTTTGCAAATACGAATATTTTAAATTTTTGGTACAATTATGAAACAAAAAATCCTGGAAGCAGATATGGAAAGGTTCATTAACGATGAGGCATGAAGGTGTGGCCAGCATCACAGCCATAACCATAAATGTAATGGCAGAGGTCAAGGTCAAATGGCTAACCTAACTCTTCAATTTAGGCTGGAAAAAATTGGCTGGCAGTAAACCAGGTATTCCCATATGAAAAAAAAAGGCATTTTAAGTGAGCTGAGTAAATATCTTTATTGTAAGTGCATATTTCTACTTATCCACATGACTAACATAATTGCAACAACAACTATGTAGAAAACCAATTCCCCATTGTCAAAGAACCTGATGTAAAAGTCAGAGTAAAGCCCTATTGTATTCCTGAGGCACACAGATGAGAGGAAGGTGGTGACAGGAAGTTTGTAAGAAGCAACTCAAGATCATTAAAGAATCGCAGAGCGAGTGGTCAAGTCCAGCTGAGTTGGCAGGGCTAGTACTAGGCAGGGGCGGATGCCTCGGGCGCTACAATTTCTGGAGGTGGGGGGGCGCTATCAGGGGGAACAGCCCATATGGCTGTCCCCAGGTTTCTTTTGCTGCTCTTCAGCATGGAAGGAAGGGGGATGGGCGGAGGCAGAGACAAGACAGAGCGCTGTGATCTGCAAGCTTTAGCCATAAAACAAGAAGAAATTTTCCCCAGAGTGGCGGGACTTTTTCTTCATTTTCGGGTGCACAGTAATCTCCTGTCATATGCGACAAATACATGTAGTTCCGGTCTCTTCTATATCAATCCGCCGGGCAGACCGTAACTACATGTACTTGTTTTAAATGATAGGAGATTACTGCAGCGGCACCCGAAAATTAAGAAAGAGTACCGCCGCGCTGGGGAAAGTTTTCTTCTTGTTTTATGGCTGAAGCTTGCAGATCGCGGCACTCTGTCTTCTCTCTGCCTCCGCCACCCACCCCCTTCCTTCCCTGCTGAACAGCAGCAAAATAAACCTGGGGACAGCTGTATGGGCTGTCCCCCCTGATGGTGCCCCCCCCCCCTCCAGAAATTGTAGTGCAGGAATTCCTCTGACTGGGATCGCTCAGTGACCCCAGCCCCAGTAGCCAGCCCCAGTAGCCAGCCCCAGCCCCAGTAGCCAGGACCAGGAGCCAGCCCCAGTGACCAGGACCAGTAGTCAGCTCCAGGACCAGTAGCCAGCCCCCAGGACCAGTAGATACCCCCCAGGACAAGTAGCCAGCCCCCAGGACTGGTTGCCAGCCCCCAGGATCAGTTTCCAGCCTCCAGGGCCAGTAGCCAGTCCCAGGACCAGTTGCCAGCCCCAGGACCAGAAGCCAGGACCAGCAGCCAGCCCCAGGACCAGCAGTCAGGCTCCAGGACCATTTGCCAGCCCCCAGGACCAGTTGCCAGCCCCAGGACCATTTGCCAGGACCAGCAGCCAGCCCCAGGACCAGCAGTAAGGCTCCAGGACCATTTGCCAGCCCCCAGGACCAGTTGACAACCCCCAGGTTCAGTAGCCAGCCCCCGGGACCAGTTGCCAGCCCCCAGGACCAGTTGCCAGACCCAGGACCAGTAGCTAGCCCCAGGACCAGAAGCAAGGACCAGCATCCAGCCCCAGGACCAGTTGCCAGCCCCCAGGACCAGTTGCCAGCCCCCAGGACCAGTAACCAGCCCCCAGGACTAGTTGCTAGCCCCCAGTACCAGTAGCCAGCCCCAGGACCAGCACCCAGGATCAGCAGTCAGCCCCCAGGACCAGTTGCCAGCCCCCAGAACCAGTAGCCAGCCCCCAGGACCAGTACCAGCCTCAGGACCAGTAGCCAGGACCAGCAGCCAACCCCAGGACCAGTAGCCAGTCCCAGGACCAGTAGCTAGGACCAGTAGCCAGGACCAGCAGCCAGGCCCCAGCAGCCAGACCCCAGGGCCCAGCAGCCAGACTCCAGGCCCTAGCAGCCAGACTCTTGACCCCAGCAGCCAGACCCTTGGACCAGCAACTATGCTCCAGCAGCCAGAGCCTAGCAGCCAGGCCCCAGCACCCAGACCCCAAGCACCAGACCCTTGGCCCCAGCAGCAAGGCCCCAGGACCAGCAGGCAGACCCCAGGCCCCAGTAGCCAGACCCCAGGACCAGCAGCCCAGCCCAAGCAGCCAGCCCCCAGGCCCCAGCAGCCAGGCCCCAGGACCAGCAGCCAGATTCCAGGACCAGCAGCCAGACCCCAGCAGCCAGATCCCAGGACCAGCAGCCAGGCTCCAGCAGCCAAACCCCAGGCCCCAGCAGCCAAACCCCAGGTCTTAGCAGCCAGACATTTGGCCCCAGCAGCCAGACCCTAGGACCAGGAGCCACTTTCCGACAGCCAGAGCCTAGCAGCCAGACCCAGAGCGACAGAACCTTGGTTCCCTCAGCAAGGCCCTAGGACCAGCAGCCAGACCCCAGGCCACAGCAGCCAAACCTCAGGGCCAACAACCTGGCCCCAGAAACCAGACCCTGGGATCAGCAGCCCAACCCCAGCAGCCAGGCCCAAGTAGCCTACCCCCAGGCTCCAGCAGCTAAATCCCATGACCAGCATCCAGACCCCAGGACCAGCAGCCCAGCCTCAGAAGCCAGGCCCCAGGACCAGCAGCCAGGAATCAAGACCAGCAGCCAGCCCCTGGAGGACCAGCAGCTAGTTCCAGTACCCATTATGTAAGGTAAGTGAAGTCTTCTAAGGCTGGACCTGGGCATCAAAGTGCTATTAATATAATATTTATAATTTTTACTATTGTTTAGTGACACTCTAATGTAACAATGTGAGGATGTATCCCCGTGCTACTATGGTCGCACACTGGAGAAAAGACTAGGTTGCTGCTGTGCCTAATATCTGACAATATATATGGCTATCTAAGAATGAGGATGGTACTGCGCAGCCTATACCAGTGTGTAAGTAAAAGAACCTTGCCCCTAGTGGTTCTAGGATGTATTGCCACACTTTTTCACTGTTCGTAGTTAAATAGGTAAAAAGAAGTGTACAATGCACCTTGCTGATTATGCCTGGGCGATACTAGACAGGTGTATACATACTCATGATGATAAAACAAGCATATAATATATATAATAATACCGAGATTCACACCGTTATGTAGGATCTTGGTGATCCCCGTTCCAAGAAAATGAATGTGTGACCATATCCGACGCGTCATGGTAGGAGTAAGAATCTATCGGTATATATAACAGTCTATAATCCGTGTCGTCGTTGGATCAGAAAAGAGGTCACACGCTGGTATCATCGTGCCCCTATGTAGGAGTGTAACAATGTAATCTCACAGTGATTTGTTATCATTTTTAATATTTATAATATAATTATCGTGAAACTACGGGTCCAGGTCGGAATCTTCTGAAGTGAATGGAATGTATTACCCATGACCTTGATCGACGA
>BLSH010047435.1:787569-799801 GCA_018402905.1 Glandirana rugosa | reverse complement strand
AGCAACAAATTAACTAAGAACAACAAGTCGGAAGATCGAGGTTGCAAGGTGTATGGAGGATCAGTGAAAGATAAAAAGACAACGCTGTTTTGCCAAGCATGAGAATGCGAGGCAACACCCTCTGGTAAGCATAAGTCCTAATGAGAGATGATGAGTCAAGTCTGTTTTTAATCACATGAAGATGAACTGAGAGCTGGGTCTTTGCGGTCTAACCAATGGATTAATCTTATATCATTTTACTCCAGTCAAGCGCAGTCAGTAATTGAAGGACTGATATACCCATTGAGCTCTGCATGCATTTGAGAGACTAATGTGGAAGTATACCTAGCGCTGCTATACGTTTGTGTAAATGTATTTAACAGAACGTTCATGTGCAATTTGGATATATATTAACAGCAGCTGCTTTTGAATATTTTATTAATTTAGTATTGTGTCATACAACAGCATCTGAAAGTTCTTTTTTTAGACACATCATCAAGATAAAGTTTTAAGCCGAGTGTTGAGTGGCGCGGTGGATTGATCCCAGTGTGGGCGAGCGTGTGTATACAGTGGATCTATAAGTTTGTGTAAATGTAAACATAACCAAGTAATCGATTGGGAGAACCATTGATCATAATATACCATAATAATTGTCCATATTTTATCAATTATTGTTCCTCCCATGCAATTAAACAAAAAAAAAACTATAAGAAGGAGTAAAAAAATATATAACAATAACCGCAAACATAAAATAAACAAAAAAAAGAAAAATTACAGTATCCATAGTCTGACATGCCTGACCTGTGCAGAAGGAGGGACCCAAAAGCAAATACCAATGTTACAAAAAATCAGTCATAGAAATGGGTAACATCCCATTCAAAATTAAAACAATGGGGAATAGGTGTCTGGTCTGGAGATGAAAGATCCAGAACACTTCCCTTCTGCACTAGAGGGGCTTTGTAAATAAGGTAGAGGCTATTCAGGCTTGGCCCCAACCAGTCACGAAGAAACAAGTTCAAGCCTTTTTGGGCATTGTGTTTACTAGTGTAGGTTTGTCCCTAATTCACCACTATTGCTGCACCTCTCACCGACCTGATAAAGTGTAAAAAATCAGTTATGGGCAAGTGGAATTACAAGGCTGAGGAGGCTTTGCAAGAGCTTAAAATGGTCTTATGCCAGAATCTAGTGCCGGTTGCTCTGAACTTTTCAAAATAATTTATTTTCCAAGCTGATGCTTCCAGCAAGGGTTTAGAAGCCATTCTGTCCTAAGAGGTCAGCGGGGAGAAACACCCTATAATCTTTCTTAGTAGAAAGTTGCCACCAAGAGAACGTACGCCAAAGTCAGACCATACCCTCTGAGTTGGATGAGACAGAACAGATGCCAAAATGAACACCAGGGTAGTTTCTGGCATTACAAGAGTTCAAGTTCATGATAGAACACTGGAAAACATCCCCAAAATGCAGATGCCATTTCTAGATACACTGTATGGTGTCAAACAGTGCCTCTGACATCCCTGAATATGTACAGGACATCAGGGATGGGTCCTGGCTGGCAGTTATAGTTCCCCACATTTTGAGTTGTGGTTCCTTTAAGGGGGATGGTTTGAAGGTAATATTGAGTACTCAGGGATTCTCACCCACACAGGGTGAGGGGTTCTTTGGTAACCCAGCTGGAGGGGACTGATCTTTAGTACTCTGTGAATTCCTTATTAGGAACCTAGAATTTTGGAGGTCCAAAGAGTTTTGGGTGGGAAGAACCTCAAAGCCCTGATTACAGTGACTTTGGTCCTGAATGGGGGTTAACCAGTCTCTGAGTCTATAGAAGAAAGAAGAAAGAGGAATCAGTCCACACCAGGCAGTGAGAGAGTAAGCTGGGCACACCTCAATGACCAGGGTGAACTAAGCTTGGGACTGAGCCACAATTTCTGACTGTGAAAGCCTCCTCTTTGGGAGCCCTAGAGCAGACAGGAAACCCAAAAACCCTAGTGTGGGACCTATATAGTGCGGTTGTGCCATTATGCTATTTTTTGCCATTGAACCAGAGGTGTGGATTGCTTTCTGTTCTTTTTGCTGAAATAAGCTATTTTTTGCCTATTCCAATAAAGAATGTCACTTTTTACAAGCAACTGGCGGTGATCCTGAGCTACCATATGGCTATACATATATATATACTGGATACATATATATATACAGTATCTCACAAAAGTGAGTACACCCCTCACATTTTTGTAAATATTTTATTATAGATTTTCATGTGACAACACTGAAGAAATGACACTTTGCTACAATGTAAAGTAGTGAGTATACAGCTGGTATAACAGTGTAAATTGCTGTCCCCTCAAAATAACTCTACACACAGCCATTACTATCTAAACCGCTGGCAACAAAAATGAGTACACCCCTAAGTGAAAATGTCCAAATTGGGCCCAATTAGCCATTTTCCCTCCCCGGTGTCATATGACTCATAAGTGTTACAAGATCTCAGGTGTGAATGGGGAGCAGGTGTGCTAAATTTGGTGTTATCGCTCTCACTCTCTCATACTGGTCACTGGAAGTTCAACATGGCATCTCATGGCAAAAAACTCTGAGGATCTAAAAAAAAAATTGTTGCTCTACATAAAGGTGGCCTAGGCTATAAGAAGATTGCCAATACCCTGAAACTGAGCTGCAGCATGGTGGCCAAGACCATACAGCAGTTTAATAGGACAGGTTCCACTCAGAACAGGCCTCGCCATGGTCGACCAAAGAAGTTTGGTCTGCATGGCTGTTGTCCCAGAAGGAAGCCTCTTCTAAAGATGATGCACAAGAAAGCCTGCAAACAGTTTGCTGAAGACAAGCAGGCCAAGGACATGGATTACTGGAACCATGTCCTGTGGTCTGATGAGACCAGCTCCGTGATGTCGTCATGGAGGAGTGGATGAGGACTTCAGTGGCAACCTATGAAGCTCTGGTGAACTCCATGCCCAAGAAGGTTAAGGCAGTGCTGGAAAATAATGGTGGCCACAAAAAATATTGACACTTTGGGCCCAATTTGGACATTTTCATTTAGGGGTGTACTCACTTTTGTTGCCAGCAGTTTAGACATTAATGGTTCTGTGTTGAGTTATTTTGAGGGGACAGCAAATTTACACTGTTATGCCAGCTGTACACTCACTACTTTACATTGTAGAAAAGTGTCATTTCTTCAGTGTCGTCACATGAAAAGATAAAATAAAATATTTTCAAAAATGTGAGGGGTTTACTCACTTATGTGAGATACTGTATATATATATATATTTTTCTCCTAGTCACTTACCTGCTTCAAATACATGTTGGAGGGGAGTGGGGCAAAAAACAAAAAGATAGATATGATTAACATGCTCGGTACAGGCTACTTGGAGGTACAAATGATTGGCCAGTCAATGTAAAGATACCTACACAGGTGCACACATCATGAACCAGTGAACCGAGCTACCAGGACATATGCTCCAAAATGGCTGTACAACCTACAACTAGAAATGACAACATGAGGGTGTTGGGGTAGCTGCTGAACAACAATTGATTATAAAAGCTTTAATCCCCCCTTTTCCTTTGTTACAAAATGCTGAAGCAGAGGGCTCACTTTACATCAAGTTTGATGCTCTCCTGATTACAGTTGTATAGTATCTTCTATCTTCATTTTTGGTTACATGCCTATCTTAAGGTATATGTGAACTCATTATAAATATCTTTAAATTTTCATGACCTCTGTTCTCAGCTGCATAAGGGAGTTAGTGAGGTGGGGTAGAGACAACAGGGTGGACATGTCAGCAGGAGGCAAAGAAACAGCAGTACACTGGAGTACAGGCAGGCTGTGCTCCCTTTCCAAGTAGAAGGCAAAGAATCCATCCGCACTGGGATGGATGTGCTTCTTTGCCTAGCATGATCAGTTTGAAATAGGAAAGCGGGGGACTGGCAGGAACACCAAGTATTTCACAAATGGGAAGCAACGCAAAGAAAATAGGATACTTTTTTATACAAGTACATGGTGGCATAGACACATATCAGGAATGTGAGATGTTGGGGTAACATGCACTTTAAGCAAGCCGAAAACAGAAAATCTGAGATTTCAGAAATACATTTTCTACAGACAAGCTTTTATTAGCACAATGCACATTTTCAGCATTCATTGTATTTTCACATGATTGGATAATTGCCATGTGTTATATAAAAGGTAATAACAGCAAGCATAAGGTCATCCACATTTATCTTTGCTTGATCACCAGAGGTTATAAAACCTTATACAGTATGACCAACAACCAGCCTCCCATAGTCTTTCGGAACAAGTGTTTGTGCGCTATACATGTGGGTATAATTTGTCTGCTAGATATGTTTGTAGTGTGTGATGCCTGGTGTCAGTTTCCCAGCATGCAGTGCAAACATCTAATTGTCTCTTTCCAGTATAATATCACAGATTTTCAATCCACATAGCTATTAAATTTACATAATATTGACAACGTGTCTGGGTTACAACTGACATTTTCCATGACAGGTATGCATTGCGCCAATTTTGGACTGCAAGTAAGCCCTTATAAATACAGAGTTTTAAATTTTTAAATGTGAGACATAGTTTAAATGTAATATTTAATAGTTTAGACGTGATATTTAATAGTTTAAATGTGATATTTAATTTATACATTGAATGTGTTCCTAGCACAGTCAACCAATCTCGTAAGTGTACTGCACGGATCAATTTGTCCTAAAAGATACATTTTCAGGAAATTTCCAGTTTAGCTATTTATTTTACCACCACAAACAAATCGAGTGCTAATTGGAATTGGGACACGGTCATTTCCCATACAGCCAGAGGACTAATCATGTTGGATTTTCTGTAGTTATTGTTTTTTTTTTTTATCAGGTTTCTTTTCTCTTTCCAAACCAGATGGCATTCAATACACATTAGCATAATTAGCTTCTAATTTCACAAGACCTGTTTTTTTTTTCTCAGTGTCCCTTAAAACACCATTTTCGTAGAAAGCGTTTCGTGCTCCTGAGCGCTCTATGGCAGCTTAGCACAATAACGCTGCGTGACTGAACATAAAAAAAAATAAGACATAATAAAATAACATAAAAGGATGTCTGTGTTTAACTTACATTTTTCTATATTCATTTACAGTCCTGTCTTGTTTTAGCCGTACAGCATTGCAGTTACTTTTGTGACATAATTTTTATCCATAAGCAATCATATTCTTTTGTTACATAAGAAAATATCCTATTACTTCCAAGAGAAAGGTGTGTGCTCAGTGTCTATGACCGCGTCTGCTTTTCTACATTATTACATTATTTTACTTGTATCAAGCTGTTTGCGCTGCAGAAAAAATATTATTAAGCAAATTCTTGTCTTTCTTGATGTGGAATCCATACTGTGTTTTGTTATGGGTCTAAAATAAAAGACATTCGTGAGCCACCAGGAAGGCAACCATTTGCTAATAAAACTTACTCCCTGAAACTCATAAAGTTGTGCTCATATGTTTACATACCCTGACAGAATTTATGATTTCTTGACCATTTTTCAGAGAATATGAATGATAACACAAAAACATTTCTCTTTCACTCATGGTTAGTGTTTAACTGAAGCCATGTATTATCAATCAACTGTGTTTACACTTTTTAAATCATAATGACAACAGAAACTACCCAAATGTCCCTGATCAAAAGTTTACATGCCCTGGTGATTTTGGCCTGATAACATGCACACAAGTTGACACAAAGGGGTTTGAATGGCTATTAAAGGTAACCATCCTCACCTGTGATCTGTTTGCTTGTAATTAGTGTGTGTGTATAAACGCTCAATGAGTTTCTGGACTCCTGACAGACCCTTGCATCTTTCATCCAGTGCTGCACTGACGTTTCTGGATTCTGAGTCATAGGGGAAAGCAAAAGAATTGTTAAAGGATCTGTGGGAAAAGGTAGTTGAACTGTATAAAAAAGGAAAGGGAGATAAAAAGATATCAAAGGAATTGAGAATGCCAATCAGCAGTATTCAAACTCTAATCAAGAATTGGAAAATGAGGGGTTGTGTTGAAGCCAAACCACGGTCAGGTAGACCAACTAAAATTTCAGCCACAACTGCCAGGAAAATTGTTCGGGGTGCAAAGAAAAACCCAAAAATGACTTCAGGTGAAATACAGGACTCTCTGAAAATATGTGGTGTGGTTGTTTCAAGATGCACAATTAGGAGGCACTTGAAGAAAGATGGGCTGCATGGACGAGTCGCCATAAGAAAGCCATCACTACACAAATGCCACAACATATCCCACTTATAATACGCCAAACAGCACAGAGACAAGCCTCAAACCTTCTGGCACAAAGTCATTTTGAGTGATGAGACCAAAATTGAGCTTTTTGGCCACAACCATAAACGCTACATTTGGAGAGGAATCAACAAGGCCTATGATGAAACGTCCACCATTCCTACTGTGAAACACGGAGGTGATGTTTTGGGGATGTTAGCTACAAAGGCACAGGAAATTTGATCAAAATTGATGGCACGATGAATGCAGTATGTTATTAAAAAATACTTGAGGAACATTTGCATTCATCAGCCAGGAAGCTGCGAAAGGAACGTACTTGGACATTTCAACATGACAATGATCCAAAACACAAGGCCAAGTTGACCTGTCATTGGCTACAGCAGACTAAAGTGAAGGTTCTGGAGTGGCCATCTCAGTCTCCTGACCTTAATATCATTGTGCCACTCTGGGGAGATCTCAAACATGCAGTTCATGCAAGAACAGCCCAAGAATTTCCAGGAACTGGAGGCTTTTTGCCAAGAGGAACGGGCAGCTTTACCATCTGAGAAGATAAAGAGCCTCATCCTCAAATACCACAAAATACTTCAAGCTGTCATTGATGTTAAAGGGGCAATACACAGTATTAAGGACTGGGGTATGTAAACTCTTGATCAAGATCATTTGGGTAGTTTATGTTGTCATTATGAGTAAACACAGTTGGTTGATAATAAATGGCTTCAGCCAAACACTAACCATCAGTGAAAGAAATGTTTTTGTGTTATCATTCATATTCTCTGAAAAATGGCCAAGAAATCATAAATTCTGCCAGGGTATGTAAACTTATGAGCACAACTGTAAATAGTATTGCTAACACATATTAGAAATATGTCTCCCATCCAATCCATGCAACAAAAACTAGCAACATTTTCATATAACTGAAGTAAGGTATATACCATATAAATCTGTTAAAGAACTGCCTTAGACAAACTTTGTCTGTGACACAAAACTTTGTACATGTGCAATACAATTTACTACAACATGGACTAGCTCTTATTTACCTCCTGTTCTGTCCCACTTGTATATATTTCTTCTACGTTGAATTGAACTGCCTCTGTTTGAAGCTTGCTGACATCTAGTTGCAGTTTTCGGTCACTACAACGTGTATACTGATAAGATTTGGCATCTCACTCTGTTCTCCCCTCCTGTTTAAAGAGTAACTCCACTTTTGTTGAGAAAAAAAAAACATTCACTTCTGGATGGTCTACTGTATGTACAATTACAAGGATTTAAACAAACGTTGTTGCAGATTCCTACCTTTCGTTATTCTGAAGAAATCTCTGTGTGTTTGTCTGTGTCCATGTGGTAAGTAAATCTAATGTGAATGGTTTCCTAATTATTAATCAGCTGTTGCACCTACAGGGCTATGACATTTTTTTTGCACGGGATGCCTTAAATCTAACTTGTATCTTACTGCAGACTTCTGGGAAAATCAGTAAGCCAATTACAGAAGCAGGAAATTATGTTTCTGGGGAACGTTCTCTACACATTCTATGTACAGAAGACCTCCAGGTAGCCATTGCATTTACAGAAACATGCAGTGCTGCAGATTGAAAAGGAAAGGTGTTTTTTAATCACTTCAGCCCCAGAAGGATTTCACACTTTAGGACCAGAGCACTTTGTGCGATTCGGCACTGCGTCGCTTTAACTGACAATTGCGTGGTCGTGCGACGTTGTACCCAAACAAAATTTGTGTCCTTTTTTCCCCACAAATAGAGCTTTCTTTTGGTGGTATTTGATCCCCTCTGCATCATTTCTGATCGCCACTATAAATAAAAAAAGAGCGACAATTTTGCAAAAAAAAACAATATTTCTTACTTTTTGCCAAAATACAAATCCAAAAAAAATATTAAAAACATTTTTTTTCATCGGTTTTGGTCGATTTATATTCTTCCTCATATTTTCGGTTAAAATGATCTCAATCGGCATTTATTGAATGGTTTGCTCAAAAGTTGCCACGTTTATGGATGATGAGAATTCATTTCTGGGGTTTTTATTTTTATTTTCGTTTTTTACTAGTAATGGCGGCAATCTGCGGTTTTTAGTGGTACTGCGATATTGCGGCGGACATGTCGGACCATTGTGACACTTTTTTGGGACCATTGGCATTTATACTGTGATCAGTGCTATAAAAATGCCCTGATTACTGTGTAAATGTCATTAGCAGTGAAGGGGTTAACCTGGAGGGGGCGCTCTAAGGGTTAACTGTGTTCCCTAGGCGTGTTCTAACTGTATGTGGGCTGGGCTGGCAGGGGGTGGGGAGTGATCACGACTTCCATATACAGGAAGCCTGTGATCACAGCCCTTCCCCCTCTATGAGAATGGAGATCTGTGTTTACGTACACGGACCTCCATTCTCTCACTGTGGGGGGCCATCGCGGGTAGTCAGCGGCGATCGAGTCCACCCTACCCGCTCCCTGGCCCAACCTCCCCGGACACAGTAAGTGTGCATGCGTGCCTCTGCCGGCGCACGCATGCTCACAATACTAATTATCGCGGCCGCCGTCATATGACGGTGGTTTGTGATAACGAGCCACTTTGTCGCCGTCAGACTGCGGTCGGCAAGTGGTTAATAACCTTCAATTACAATATGACTTGTGTAGCAATTGTATATGCTACATTATTTTTTTTTATTTGTTATTTTTACCCTACAAAAGTGGAGTTACCCTTTAGGCCTCATACACACGGACGTTTTTTAACGCCGGCGTTTTCTGGCATTTTTTGCAGCTCTCCATGTTAGTCAATGGCCCCATAAAAATGTCGGCATTTTTGAGCTGTAGATGGTGTCGGCGTTAGTGAGCTGAAAGTAGAACCCACGGCCATCGCGTTCTGAGGCTCTAACGTTTTGGCATTTTTTGATGCCGATGCCGCAAAATGCCAACAAACGCCAACTAACGCCAACAAACGCCAACTAATATTGTACCGGCGTTTTCCGGCGTTTTTTGACGCGCGACGTTTTTAGGTTGAAAAATAGCAGAGGAATGATTTTTTTTTAAAAACGCCTATTGACGCCGACGCTCACTAACGCCGATGCATAACGCTGAGAAACGCAGATTTTTTTTCCTTGACGTCGGGCCCGACGTTTTGTTTATTTTTAAAGGTACGCCCGTGTGTATGAGGCCTTAAGGCTAATTGGTTCAGTCATAGCTATACCCTCCCTGTTTCTTCCATGTTCCCTCAGTCAGTGTTAGTTCTTAGCAGTGACAAGGCTCAGAAAATCTATTGACTTCTTATACTTCTAAAGACTGGAAAAACATCCTCTGAACTGCAGTTATCTTAACTAAAATTGTTGTGGATCATCTTCTGTGTCTTATTGAACATTAGGCTGCCTGTGGATGGTACCAAGCCAGCAGGTGACCATGCTGCCTGGACAGACTGGGTCTTAATAGGTTTGTCAATGGATAAAGCGACATTTGAAGCACTTTTTTTATCATCAATATGGCAGTAATTCTTAATAAATACATAACAGCCTTAGCACCAGAATGTAAAGTGTTTCACGGCTTTCTTGAATTTGGAATAGAATTTTCTAATATGGCCATAATGCCAGAATAGTACAACAAATTCTTTACTGAATCTCCCCAGTGAGTCTTGTTACCTGAGCTAAGAGAATCATGCAAACAATGTTTGTGCCTGCTACTTTCTAATTTACACATTTCACCTTCTTTGAAATGTTATCTGAACTGAAATACCACAGTCACAAAAAATGAAAGCTAGAAGTCAAGAAAATAAACAATGGAAGTGATGGCATGCATTAAGCATTAGTTTTTGCCTAGGATGGGGCTTGTCAAGCCACCCCCACATGCACCCTTGCAATGTCAAGCCACCTCTACCACCAACCACCCCTGCCAAAGGACTAATTCTCAAGGCAGGAAGGCACAGGATACCTTGATTCTTAGGGTTGCATAAAGCATGCTTTGAGCCTCGAGCTGTTGGCAGGATCTGTGCCCCATGTCAGTAAAACTTTGACCTGTGTTCTTTTTATAGTCCTTGAAGACATTGGATGTGTATGACTAATAGTACCCATGTGGCACTACTACATTATGTTTTCCTTGCAGTACGTTCACATCGTAGATGTATTTCTAAGTGTTTTGGTAAATTTGGCATTTGAATATGTATAATATGCTTTCTTTCAAGCTAATGGGACAGATATTATAAAGTTAAGAAATCTCCACGCTTAGGAATAATTTTTTCAAAACATGCTGCAGCCACCCCTAAACTTCCGCTAGGTGCAGTGGTATGTGTGTAATGGCCTATAGAGAGGAATTGCGCTACCGTATATGGACTGGGTGTAATGCACCACCTCTCAAGAGTGCTTAAAAAACTGCAAACTGCAAGTAATGAGCAAAAATATATCTATAAACTTCCTCTTAATCAATATCCCTAGATATAAACAGTAATTAAGGTGTAACCATATAACGTGCAATAAGTGTGATTTTCAACATTGAATCACTCTCTAAATCAATCCAATAATATGTATCTAATAATAAATGAATATAAATGAATATATGAATAAAAATGAATAAATAAATAAACAGTCCCAAAAAGTCCTATTGGACACTAATGTGTCCTTAATATCCAACGTGTCTTGTAATAATTCTTTCGTGACGTGTGCAAACCAACAATAAATAATCACAAATGTGCAGTAGATGAAAACCACACAAAAGTAAATAAATAAAACAAGTAAAATTAATAGTAGTATATATTAAATAAACAGTCCCAAAAAGTCCTTGTGATAATCCTTTCAGGGTGACTTGTGCAAACCAGCAGTAAATAATCACAGATGTGCAGCAGGTGAAAACCATGCATGCTCCCCTGTGGTCTCCCACTCACCAGATGACGACACCCCTACAGGGGTAAATCGCATTTACGCCAATCTGTCAGGGATCCAGATTTTATGTGGGTGGGCCTCCTCATCCATGGTTTTAAAGCCTCATAGGAATCCGTATGTGGATGGATGGACCTCCTCTGCTGCCACTTCCACCTCTACCTATGGGATATATATTTCAGAGAATAGATAATCAGAGTTTGTTTTTCTAAAATAAAGTGTATGTAAATCCTAACAATGAACCTCTCAAATTAGCTCCCATTTGGTCTGTTAAGTATATCATTGAAAATGCTTTGTTATATCAGGCCTATAGTTGTAAAAATATATATTGATCCTACCAATAAACTAGCAAGCTCATAACTTCCTGTTATCAGCTGATAATGTTGTACTGAAATCTACAAAAATGTTATCAGCCCTATCTGAGCTTTTCTGAGCTGTTCTGTAGTCATAGCACACTTCATATTCTAGGGCAGTGATAGCGAACCCATGGCATGTGTGCCACAGCTGGCACGCAGAGCCCTCTCTGTGGGCGTGCAAAGATGAAGAGCTGGCCATCCTGTACGAGGTGTATCTTGTCCACACCACACACCTGCCCCATAGAACTACATTTCTCACGGGGCTCTGGGGTCAGGGGGGACATGTCCAGTGTGGGCGTGGACAAGATGAAGCGATGCTGATGGATTGGATGCCGCATCTCTCGCACAACAGATTGGCTGTGGACCGAAGCCGTCTCCCCCTCCTCAGCTGTTTATATCTAAACAGCCTGGCGTTAGGATACCTGCGCTGTTCTGAGGTCTGTACTATGCTTATTGTATTGTAGATGGATACAGGAGGGGGACAGAGTGACCAGAAAGGGGGTCTGTACTGAGGGACAAGGGTCTATTCTGAGGGAGGGGGTCTGTAATGAGGGACAGGGGTCTGTACTGAGGAAGGGAGTCTGTACTGAGGGACAGGGGTCTGTACTGAGGCACGGGGGTCTGTACTGAGGGACGGGGTCTGTACTGAGGGACAGGGGTCTGTACTGAGGGACATGTGTCTGTACTTAGTGGAGGGGGGTCTGGACTTAGTGGAGGGCGGTCTGTACTTAGTGGAGGGGAGTCTGTACTGAGGGACAGGGGTC
>BLSH010047435.1:768262-781336 GCA_018402905.1 Glandirana rugosa | reverse complement strand
TGAAAGAACGGAGATCCGTGCATGTAAACACGGATTTTCTGTGAGAGGGGGAAGGACTGTGATCACAGCCTTCCTCTATATGGAAGCAGTGATCACTCCCCTTCCCCTGCCAGTCAAACACTAATACAGTTAGAACACGCTCAGGGAACACAGTTAACCCTTAGAGCGCCCCCCCCCAGGTTAATCCCTTCACTGCCAATGGCATTTGCACAGTAATCAATGCATTTTTATAGCACTAATCGCTGTATAAATGCCAATGGTCCCAAAAAAGTGTCAAAATGGTCCGACATGTCAGCTGCAATATCACAGTACCGCTAAAAATCACAGATTGCCGCCATTACTAGTAAAAAATAAAAAAAATAAAAACCCCAGAAATGAATTCTCATCATCCGTAAACGTGGCAACTTTTGCACAAACCAATCAATAAACACCGATTGCGATTTTTTTTTATCACAAATATGAGGAAGAATATAAATCAGCCAAACCGTTGAAAAAAAAGTTTTTTTATATTTTCTTTTTGGATTTGTATTTTAGAAAAAGTAAGAAATTTGGGTTTTTTTGCAAAATTGCAAAATTGACGCTTTTCTTTTGTTTATAGCGGCGATCAGAAATGACACAGTGGTGATCAAATACCACCAAAAGAAAGCTCTATTTGTGGGAAAAAAAGGACGCAATAGTCAGTTAAAGCGACGCAGTGCCGAAACGCAAAAAGTGCTCTGGTCCTAAAGTGTAAAATCCTTCCGGGGCTGAAGTTGTTAAGGCTGTAAAGCTCTTGCATTGTTGGCAAGCACCTATAAGTTATGCATCCTAAAGACAGCACAAGGCATTAAACATAATGTTCTTTGGCTGAATATCTGTATTGGTTTCATTATAACAAATCAATTCAGATTTTACCAAATATAAAAAAAAACACTATATAATGAAATAAATCATACACATGTGAGTCCTATCTAAATAATGAGTCAAATGCTTTTAGCAAACAAGAGACATGTGCAGAGCAAAAAAAATTTGTTTCATTTCATTTTGATTCGTTATTCACATAAATTTGTTTAGTTAGATTAGTTTCATTTGTTTAAATTGTTTTTGGAATTAGTTTAGTTTATTCGTTTTCAAATCAATTTTGAATAGTTTTCGAATTCGAAACGTTTTCGAATACGAATCATTTTTTAATTCAAATCGTTTTTCGAATTTGAACAGTTTTCTAATTCAAATAGTTTTCCAATTTCCAAGGAGAATAGGGTGGAGTGGAAAGTGGAGGAATAGAATGGAAAAAGATAGAATACAATAGAGGGGAATATAACAGAAAATGAAAGAATATAATGTGGTGGAGTGGAACAGAGTTAGATACTGTTGTATTCTATTCTTTTGTTTTCTGTTTTATTCTTTTCTAGTCTATTGTTTTTTTTTTCTGTTGGAAAATGATTTGAATTCAAATTTTGGCCGAATTTTTTTTTTCGTTATTTCGGATTCAATTAAATTTGGTACTATTGTAACTTGGAAATTTGGATACATCCGAATTTCTGAAAATTTGTCCAAATTTTAATTCAGAACGAAACAAACTGCACATGTCTACAAGGTGCAGCTTATCTAAAGAAAACAAATAAGGCTATAATAATCATGTCCAAAATTAACAGTTTTTCCTACTGCAAAAACATAAAACAGAACAGCATTATTATGCCATTATTTATAAGTAAACTCCAGGAATTCAGCCACTTGCTAGCTTACAAGATACACGTCACCGCATGGAATTGTCGCTTTTATTTACAACTGACAGTTTTACTGAGTGCTGGGAATACAGCTATAGCTAAACTCCCAGAACTTTGAGAGGAGCGATGCTGAATTCCCACACGCAGCAGCTCTGCCCCTCCCCTTTGCTGTCTGTTTACAGCAGGCTTTGTATTTTGTGAATGGGTTCACATAATACAAAGTGCTCTGTGACTGGGCAGGAGAAGAGGAGGGGTGGACAGAGCATCTGCTTCCAACTCTGCAGCTGCAGAACCTGAGACCTGAAGGTCCAGCATCGCATAATCAAAAGTATTGTGATAGCTCAATAAATGCAGTGGCGGCTGGTGGATTCTTCTTTTGGGGGGTGACACGGCACTGAGACAGCACAACCCTGCCTCCCCCCACCAGGCAGTGTGGCACTGACAGCAGACACTGACCAGCCCCCCCCCTGCGGGCGGTCCGGCACTTACCCGCTTGTGTGGTGAGGCTGTGGTGTCCTCTCCTCCTCTCCTGGAGTGCAGGCAGCGGTGTCCACTCCTCAAGCTTCCTCCACCATGTGTTTCCTCTTCTGCCAAAGTGCTAGGCATCCAATAGAATCTCCTGACATTTTGGCCAATCGGGAAACAGGTTTCACAAACTGCCTTCTGATTGGTGGGAAGGAACTTTAGTGTAAAAATAGAGAAAATGAATTCACTATCGGGTGGGATCAGGGAGGCAGTGCTCTGTGCCCCAAGCCCACCCTTTTTTGAAGCTTATTAGAGCCTCTGGCTCTAATCAGGTGCTTCAAAAAACACTCTCCCCATTGGAATCCATAGTCCGGCGCCCTCATATGTATATCGGGGGGCAGATGCATGGATGGGGGGGTGCACGTGCGCCCTCTATGGATGGGCCGCCACTGAGTAAATGTATAGTATAGTGATAGCGTTCAGTAAAAATGTGAATTGTAAAGTAAGAGATAAGTCTGTGAGGTGGCATGCACCTTGTTGGACTTAACCGATAGTAAGCCAGTGCATGAGTTCCAAGAGTTTATCATTATTTAAAACTAAACTGAATGAGAGAAACACATACTGTAGATTCCCCCATTCAATCTAAACAGCATGGATGGGGGAATCTCCCACTGGCAGCAATTGCATTCTAACAGCCAGTACACATGGCTGTCAGAATATATGAAAACCAGAAAACAGAACAGTGACTGCAATTAATTGGCTGTAACCATCTTCAAAACATTTTTCCTCCTAGCATTTCTCAATCAAAGCTTGTTGAATCACATGCTGTCAACAGGGCCATCTATGATTTAAATGTTGGCTGATTCACAGGACTCGTCCAAAATTCAAGACATGTGTGGCCAGCTTTAGGCTAAAATAGGTCACTGGCAGGCAATGGAAAGTGTTGAATCCCAAAGAGAGAGATCAATATGTGGAGTAGTAAGCAGGGGGAGGCTTTAATACTTTGCTAATAGACCCTACAACTTGTAATAACACCCCTATAACTTTGTTACAGGTGGTATTTTGACAAAGTGATTAGGAAATGAATGTGTTTATTTTAAAATAAGAATTATCTACTTTTGGCTTTGAATGCTTCTCTGATTTGATATGTCTAAATTTTTTAACTACTACAGAAAGAGGTAAATTATTTTGTTTGTGCGCTGGAGTCACATCTTGTTTTTCTTTTTTGGCATGATCCACTTTGTGGATACCATCAGTTGGTAATTGGCAATGCCAGCAGCTGATTTTAGAACTGCCAGCGTTTTTTGCCAGCAGCTAGTTTTAGATCTGCCAGCGCGATTTCTAGTATGTTTAATGCGCAATGCAAGTACTTCTGAAGAGCACAAAAGATGCAACAGGTTCATGCAAAAACTGCCCCCTCCATCTAATTGCTTCTACTTAACTTTTCTTTGCTTCCACCCCACTCAGGTTGGCTGCGTGCTGAAAGAGAAATAACTTGTAACCATATAGAGCATGTGACTCATTCCCCTACTCCAACAATGCAACACCTGTTTTAACCAATGGCCACAGGACAGAGCTGTCACACATGGAAAGTAGCTAGACCTGTGCAAGCTCCAACTAAAGATAATTTGAACTTACACAGGGCTTCTTCTCTTGTCTCCAGAGCATGATTAATGGGAAGGCAAATAAAGACACCATGGGGGAAAAGGAGTTCATTTAACCGGTTATTTTACCCACATGCAACTTTGATATTATTGTATACCCAACGTTGCTTAGTAAACAGTAAGAATTTTAACTAAGAAAGCAACCACCAGCAATAGACACTTTGAATGTAAGTACAATCCCTTTTGCTGATTGACAAAAAATAACTAAACTTAAAGCGGTAGTAAACCCATCCATTTAACAGTTTAAAAATCAGTTCCATTTCCGGCACGTGCCGGAAATGTAACATTCCAATTGGTCGTGCTCTAAACCAAACTGTCAAATCATCCAATGGCTGGTTTCATAGCTGATCACATGTGCAGCATCATGGCAGTTGTAGATTAAAAAGAGGCCACGATGGCGGCTTCCTTGGCTGAAAATGATAGGAGGGTTTACTACCACTTTAAGCTTTAAATATCATTGTAAAAAAAACAACATGTCCCTCCCCACCAAAAAGAACCAGCTCTGCGTGGCAGACAAACAGGCTGGTATCCACAAAGCAAGAGAGGGGCAAGCATGCAGCCTCCTGTTACGTTGTTGTCAGCCTACATGACCCTCAGCATTGGGGGTGCTTTGTGGTGGATTTCCCCAAAAACAGATATTCCCTGTGATACCATTGGGAGTTTTTTCTGATGTCATTGCCCATATTTGGACCATATGTCCAGTGATGTCAGGAGAACCCATTTCCTAGAGTTCCCTGGGCACTAAAAAACCATGTGAAGGTACAGTGAGTAGTGAAGAATAGGGGGGCTAAACTTTGGTCGTGGAAGCAAATAGCACGGGCATCTCTTGAATCTAGAAAGGTAAATATCAGTTATGTAGAAAAGATTTTTTTTGTGTGATTACTTTTTTTTTACAGTTTTGCAAAGTTACATGCACTGCTGACTTTGTTTATTGGGGAGGGGGTGACCACCTGTTTGCCTTCCATGGGGAGGGGGAAGGCAGGTGGAACATGAGGGCTTGAGGGCTGGTATCAACATAGTAAGAGAGCTTGCTGCTAACTTGCTATGGCGATACTAACCTGCTGGCCTGGCGAGGATGTGGAACTCCCTTACAGTTGATGGTGTTAGTGGAGAGTGTAGATAAGTTCCAAAAACTTTTAGAAATGTTTCTTAGCAAACACAATGTACAGGCATATGAAAGATAGTAGTCTCACACACACACATTCTCAGGTTGAATTGTATGGACCAGTGTTTTTACTAAACCGTACCAACTATGTAACTATATAGGGCAGACTTTCTCAACCTTTTCAACATGGAGGAACCCTTGAGATATCTCTCCAGTCTCGGGGAACCCCTGCTAAAAATGAGAAATCTACAACTCATGATACATTAGTGTTATGGTCAGCGGGAAGAATGCTCCTTACACATGTGGTCATTGGAGAGAATTACCTTCTTACAGATAGCTAAAAAGATCAATGGTGTCAGTGGGAACTTATCTGAGAGGCAGAAACTGCTCGTTGCTCAAGTAACTCCTGTCAGCCTCTGGAGGAACCTTAGGGTTCCAAGGAACACTGGTTGAGAATCACTGATATAGGGAGTAGTTTTAATAATGGGTAAATAATGGGTAAATGTTGGACACATCTGCATAAATAGAAGTAATAATATTACAGTAAAGCACTCTCCCAAGAGATATTTGTTGAAATTTTCACATGGGCAAATGTTGTTTGATGCTATGTTTGATGGGGCAAATATATTTCAAAATAGCCAAAACCTCTGTGATAAATATTGGGAATGTGAAAAAAGGGGTGAATGTGGTGCAAATTTCTCATTGAATCAATAATAAATACACCCCAAATAATGCATACCAATTAGATATTCATTATAATAAAATAATGATAAACATCCATTAATATTTAAAACAAATGAAGCAAACAATGGACTGAATGTAGAAATGTAATATGGTGTTAGTAAATACATTATTATTATATGTTTGTTCTTAGTCTAATTCTGCAAACAATTTTCATGATTTTAGATGCATCTTGGATCTTGCTAGTTTGTTCAGTGCAAGTATCTACAGATTTGGTGGATCGGTTTTATTCTGAGTTTCTTTATATATTCAGTAGAAATCATTGCTTCTTTTGCATGCATGTTGCATTTCACATTCTCACTGATTACTATGTTGCTAATGTTCTTTCCATGACTGGGCTTACTCACAGTAAAATGTTAGCGGAAAACTTTTTTGTAACTTTTTGTAGAAAATGTGTTCTTTTATGGAATAATTTAATGCATTATGTTTTAACATTTAGAACTTTTTCTAAATATTTGGGGCTTACATGTGTATGGGGAAGATTATTTGGTCCCTCTTGTTCTCATGCACAAAGATATTAAAGGAGTGAGGATTTGGTTGTTTGTTCCCAAGGCAGGACAAGGTGAGTACGCAAACCAATGATTAGTTTGGCATTAAGGTTTAATTTAAGAGAAATCAGTGAGGTATAAATGAGGGCTATGCTCTTGACACTCATTGGAACTAAAAATGTAGTTTAGATGAGCTGCAAAATCTTCAACTTTAAAGAATAAGGCCAGTTGAGTGTTACTAACTACTACCAGCTACACCATGACCTAGATTAACCACTTCAGCTCTGGATGGTTTACCCCCCCTTCATGGCCAGGCCATTTTTTGCGATATGGCACTGCATTACTTCAACTGACAATTGTGCAGTCATGCATTGCTGTACCCAAATAAAATGATGTCCCTTTTTCCTACAAAAATAGCTTTCTTTTGGTGGTATTTGATCACCTCTGCGGTTTTTATTTTTTGGGGTAGAAACAAAAAAAGACCAACAATTTTGAAAATAAAAATATTTTTTACTTTCTGCTATAAAACACATCCAATAAAAAAATGTAAAAAATCAAATTTCTTCATTAATTTAGGCCAATATGTATTCTGATACATATTTTTGGTAAAAAAAATCCCAATTAGCGTATATTGATTGGTCTGCGCAAAAGTTATAGCGTTTACAAACTATTGGATATTTTTATGGAATTTTTATTTTGTTTATTTTTTTTTTACTAGTAATGGCAGCGATCAGCGACTTATAGCAGTTACTGTGACATTGCGGTGGACAGATCGGACACTAAGTGACACTTTTGACACTTTTTTGGGAACCAGTGACACTAATACAGTGATCAGTGCTAAAAAATATGCACTGACACTGTTCTAATAACACTGGCAGAGAAGGGGTTAACATCAAGAGTGATCAAAGGGTTAAATGTGTCCCTAGGGAGTGCTTTCTAACTGTGTGGGGAGTGCTTTAACTGTGCAAAGACAGAGATTGGTGCCCCTGCTTAGCAGAAACACAAGATCTTTGTCTTCCCTTGTCACAGAACGGTGATATGCCCTGTTTACATTTGTAGACCACCGGTCTGCCTCTCTTGGGAACGATCGGCAGGTCCCGGCGGACATCGGGTCTGCCGGACCCACTGATTGGCTTCTGCTGTGTTCAATCACAGTGAGAGCTGGTCACCAATGGACCCAGAAGAGAGAAATTATGTACAGGTATGTAATTTCACATAGGAGAGCTGCTGCCCTGCAGTATATGTATGTGGGGCGGTCGGCAAGTGGTTAATAAGACTCTTCACAGACATATTATACAAAGATTTTGCAGTCAGATTTTAATATGTATGGTGAGCTAAATACAGTCACCTACCACATCCAAACCACTGCTAAAATGTGCTTTTCAGGTGAGCATGTAAAATGCATACAGCAAATGAAAAAAAAAACACATACATGTATGTAGAAAATGTGCACTAACATAGAAATTTGCATTACATGATATATATGCACAAAATCACATGCATTTTTACAACGCAACATGTGACTCTAACCTCAGGCTGAATGTCAAGGAAACTCCCAGGATTCACCTCGTGGCAAACATAGGCAAATATCGCACCAGCTACTGAGAGATGCCCATAAGTAAACAGCCAAAGAATTCTCGATTTAAACATAGACATTAAGAGAGTCACTTCTGTACAACTATACAGTATATATGAAGTACCATCAAAATATTATGGAAGAACAAATATAGCGAATAACAATCATTTAATAATTTCTTTCAATAAACTTTTACAATAATAACTTAAAATTGTAGTCAGTAAACCATGCTGAATTTCTCTTTAATACAGACTGTGACATGCTTCCTTAAATTACTGGAAAAGAAAAGCAAAGTCAGCAAAAAACACTGCCAGTATTTCTTTTGGACTTTATTAATTACAAGTTCTGCTCATAAAATATTACCCACTGGCATAATTCCGCCTTAAATAAATGACAAGACTATGGGGACATGGTGACTGCTTTCATTCCATGTGTAAAATGTTTGCATTTGTTTATATGCACATATTAGCAAGATATTCTTGTCAAAATGCACCTAGAGTCCAATTAAAAATGAAAACTAATGGCTGAAACTTGATCAAGCTAACTCAAAAAATGTGTATAAATTTGTTCACTTTATATATCCAAGCAATGTGTTAAATTTAAAGACATAAGCCAGACAGGATTAAACAGTCTTTAAATAGTTTTACTATATATATATATATATATATATATATATATATATATATATATATATATATATGCTGTAAATCTATATTTGCACTTGCTCACAGGACTCAAATTGTGTCCAATTGTGCACCCTATGAAAGTCGCTGTATTTAACCACGGACATCCATGTCTATATATATAAATGAGCAAATTGGCAGCAATACCTTATTACATCTAGAAAGGAGGAGGAAATAGCAGTGGCACTGAACTTTATATTCTTTCTCTGTTCATAGATTTCCTTTTATGTAAGGAAGCCTTGTGTTCAAAGGATCTTTTTCAAATGAGTTCATGATTCCAATGTAATTGAAAGCAGTTCTGCACCAATTCAGAATTTGTCATACTCCAAGCAGATAAAGTACATCATTGGCAGACTTCACAATGTCCACTAATAAGTATATATGTATGTGATATTACCACTGTGTCAACCATGTAGTCATTTGCTAGAAATGCACAATCTTCTACAAATAAATAATTCAGAACATGCAAGGACTGTTTCAAAATACTTGATTTAGATAAGTGCAATTATGGGTGCCCAGATAATAATTGTAGTGCTTTATAAATTTCTGCCTTTTTCCAAAGATCTCATTACAGTTGCTGCTATAAAGGTCTTTCTTAAAACTTTATTAACACTAAAGTTTCATTTGCTTATATGTTGCCTCCCCTCATTCTTTCCCTGTCATCAACATGCTAACAATAGGGAAGGGGCCAGCAGGGTGCTGTACATAGCTTACTGAAAACATTACAGCATCCTACCTCAGTATTGACTTTTGGGGAGAGTCATTCAAATGCAAACATGCCCTGATGGGTGGATGTCAGTCTAGTGGTGGAGTGTGCATTCCTAGGAGAGCTGCATTCGCCTGCCCACAATTAATGCTGAATCTCCATAATATGAAGAATAGAGATGGGTAGAACGAACTCTGGTGTGGTTCGCAGTAGAACTTTCGAACATCACAAACGCTCGGAACCGAATAACAAACCCCATTGAAGTCTTTAGGGCCTGAACTGTAAAAATCAAAAATGCCCATTTTGAAGGCTTAAATGCAAGTATTTGTGCATACAATGGTTATGGGGGCCCAGGTATTGCCCTGGGGGACATCTATCAATGGAAAAAAAAGTTAGTAAAAAACATCATTTTTAAATGAGCAGTGATTTACTGATTCTTCAAGTAAAACCATAAAAATGAGAAATAACAATTAAAATGCAAAATTCCTTTAAATATAGTGCCTCGGGGGTCCCCTCAGTCTGCCTGTAAAGTGGAACATCTGTACTGTGTGTAGAACATGCTGCAGCAATAAATACATTTTCAATTCAAGCTTTCTTTATTTTATAAACAACGACTTGGGGGGCCAGTCTGTATGATAAGGCCACAATTTTGTGCACTCGGAGCAAGATAAGAGATTTTTTGAATAATTTCTGGTGTCTCTTTCGCAGACTTTGGATAGAAGTAACAAGTGCTGAAAAATTGGTCTTTAGGTGTTGGTGGTGCCTTCACACCATAACCCTAAAGAGGTACTCTTGATGAAAGCTAGAATTGGCCTTGCTGTCAAAAATTTAAATTTGATGCCCCATTCAAACAGTTGTGGAAAAATTGGTCTTAGGGTGTCGGTGGTGCCTTCACAACGTAACCCTATAGAGATACTCTTGATGAAAGCAAGAATTGCTGTCAAAAATTGCAATGATATGCACCTGTCAAACAGGTTCGGAAAATGGTTAAATGTGTCTATGAAACCTATTCCAAAAAAATTCTTCCAGATGGAATCAACACCCGCCAACACAGTCTTTCAGGAATTCAAGATCCAGAAAGCACTTAATCAGTGGCATCGGCATCAGGGGCTTGATAGCTGTTGTTAATCCAGGACTGATTAATTTTGATAAATGTCAGCCGATCAATGGAGTCTGTGGACAGACGCACTTTCTTATCTGTCACAAAACCTCTGGCAGCACTGATCTGTTCACAAAGAACGCTGGAGCCCAGCAGCTCTATTGCATACTGTACAAGTTCTGGCCACTGATCTATTCTCATGACCCAGTAACCCAGTGGATAGTCACCTAGAAAGTTTGCCATATCTGTTTTCGCCCCTAGATAATCTCCCACCATATAATGAAGATGCTGCTGATGGGATGTGGAAGCTGACAGCCCTGGGTGCAGAGGACTAAAACAAATTTGAAAGGCATCACTGAGGCAGCTCCCTTCTCCACCACTCCTCTCTTGACCAACAGAAGCCTCAAAACTAGATTTTCCCCTAGTAACGGTGGTCAAGGAGGGTTGCCAACCAATAGTGATCCTTCTCCTTGATGCCATATATTCTTGTGTCTTTTCGCAGGCTTTGAAGAACGAGGGAGCCCATGCGCTGCAAGTTTGCGGAGGCATGAGAAACAGACTCCTTGGGGTCACTTAGGATTATAGTATCTGGAACTGCCTCCTCCCAGCCATGTACTACTCTCAAGGGTTCTGGGGATGGAAAACCATCTGTTAATGGTTGACGTATGTCTTACTCTGTTTCAGTGCCTCCAAAGCTGTAAGAGTCCTCCTCCTCCCTCACCTCTTGTGTGCTCTGTGGCATAGGAAGAATGGTATCTGCATACAGCGGGCCTTGAGAAGAAAGGAAGTCCTCCTCTTCCTCCCACTGCTGTGCCTCGAGTGCCCTGTCAAAAATGCCATGCAGGGTCTGCTTCAGCAGGAACACAACAGGGATTGTATCACTGGTGTATGCATTGTCACTGCTCACCATCCATGGGGCCATGCATGGCACATGTGTCAACTTTCCCTGCCTAAGGGCGGACAGGAGGTTTGTGCCATTGTTGCACACCACCATTCCTGGCTCCAGCAGGCATGGCATAAACCACCTCTGGGCCTGCCCATGCAGAGCGGCAAGAATCTCTGCTCCAGTGTGGCTCTGTCCCCTAGACAGACCAGCTAAAGCATTGCATGGCACCTTTTAGCCTGATTCATTGAATATACCCTTGAATGCTTAGCAGGTACTTGTGGGTCATAAGACAATTCAGCAGAGGAGGGCATGGGGGAGTAGGAGGAGGAGGGGGGTAGAGCTGACAAATCTTACATCATCACCACTAGCTGTATGGAGATGTGGCAGCACAAGCTACAACACTGAGCCCTGTCCTTCATCCTTCCGAGCTGCAAGCATAGTTAACTAGTGTGCTGTGAATTAAAAATATTATCCATGAACATGCTTGCTGACCACGTATCTGCAGTAACGTGGACCTTGAAGCTAACTGCCTTGCCCAACGATGCCACAGCATTGCCTTTCACGTGATGGTAGAGAGCTGGAATGGCCTTACATGAAAAGAAATAGCGATAGGGAACCTGCCATTGTGGTACAGCACATTCTGCAAAATCACGGAAGAGGGCAGAATCCACCAAACGGAAGGGCAAGAGTTGTAAAGCTAGCAGCTTTAATAAGCTTGAATTTTGACGCTGGGCGTGTGGGTGGCAGTGACTGTATTTTTTTTTCACTGAAACAAATGGGCCAGAGAAATTATCCTGCTGTAGTATACAGCCAATGGTGTGCTACTGGCAGACGTGCTGCAAGGACCTGGAACACCCTGCGCTATACCATCATCCCTGTCAGTGGAGGCTGCTGAGGGGGGTGCTTATTAACAAAATGTAACAAAGATGTAGAAATATGTATGTGGATGCACTTTAATCAATGGAAAGTGGTGTTTGGTGCACGTTAACTTGAGTACACTACACAGACACACTCCAGTGACACAATAAAATATACTGCAGTAAAACTGCACTTACGCACTGATATATATACTGCGTTAAATGTGCACTAACACACTGAAATACACTGTGTTAAATGTGCAGTAGCACACTGAAATATACTGCATTAAACGTGCACTAATGCACTGATGTATACTGTGTTAAATGTGCAGTAACATATTCAAATATACTGTGTTAAACGTGCAGTAATGCACTGAAATATACTGCATTAAACATGCAGTAACCACGCAAATATACTGCGTTAAACGTGCAGTAATGCACCCATATATACTGCTTTAACCACAACAGTACCTGGCACGAAAACCCCCTTCCTGTCCAGGCCATTTTTCAGCTTTCAGCGCTATCACACTTTGAATGACAATTACTCAGTCATGCAATACGGTACCCATATGAACTTTGCGTCCTTTTTTTCACACAAATAGAGCTTTCTTTTGGTGGTATTTAATCACTAGGAGGGGGTTTATTTTTTGTGCTATACATAAAAAAAGATTGACATTTTTTTGAAAAAATGCCTTTTTCTTTGTTTCGGTCATAAAATTTTGCAAATTAGTAATTTTTCTTTGTAAATTTTGGCCAAAATTTATACTGCTACCTATCTTTGGTAAAAATAACCCAAATAAGTGTATATTATTTGGTCCTTGTGAAAGTTATAGAGTCTACAAGCTATGGTGCCAATCATTGAAAATTGATCACATCTGATCACACCTGATATACTGACAGCCTATCTCATTTCTTGAGACCCTAACAAGCCAGGAAAGTAAAATTACCCCCCAAATGACCCCTTTTTAGAAAGTAGACATTCCAATGTATTTAGTAAGAGGCATGGTGAATTTTTTGAAGCTGTAATTTTTTCCCACAATTCTTTGCAAAATGAAGATTTTTTTTTCTTTTTTTTTTTTTTCGAGATAAACACACTTT
>BLSH010047435.1:741612-753461 GCA_018402905.1 Glandirana rugosa | reverse complement strand
AACTATAAAATGCAATTATATATATATACACACACACACATATATATATATATATATACACAGTGCCTTGAGGGGAGGGGAGGACAGAGTGGATGCAGCCAGGTGGATGGGAGGACAGGGGGAGCAGACAGTTGGATGGGAGGACAGGGACAGTAGTCAGATGGATGGGAGGACAGGGTGGAGGTAGCCAGGTGGATGGGAGGACAGCGGGGTAGCCAGGTGGATGGGAGGACAAGTAGGGGGTAGCCAGGTGGATGGCAGGACAAGGGGGTAGCCAAGTGGATGGGGGGACAAGGAGGGGGTAGCCAGGTGGATGGGAGGACAGGGAGGGGGTTGCCAGGTGGATTGGAGGACAGGGGGGTAGCCAGGTAGATGGGAGGACAGAGAGGGGGTAGCCAGGTGGATGGGAGTACAGGGGGGAGCAGCCAGGTGGATGGGAAGACAGGGAGGGTTTACCTCTATGGAAGCCTCCATCCGTGATGCCCCCACCTGGAGGTAAGTGAGAGAGAGGAGGGGTGGGAGGGGGAGGGGGTGACCCCCTGCCCCAGTCCATGTGTAATGCTCAGGTACCTTCCTGACAGCAATTAAAGAACTTTTATAACCATTAGCAGGCAAGGTGCATTGTTATTCTGGTGACAATGGGGGTGCTATGCTGCGTTCCTTCCAGCGGATCCTGTGATAGCCGGACTGTCCCCACACATTCTCGTCTTCCGGGTCCCCTGTGAGCCTATTGTTTGGGCCACCATTGCTGCTCACCTTCCCCTCAGCATCCGTCTGTGAGGCTGGCCACTCGCTATGTGAAGATGGTACTTGGAGCTGCTGGGCGCATGAAAGCTGCTCGGCTCGGGAGGAGAAGGGGAGGAGTTGAAATCCCCTCAAGCTGCGGCTCTGCCTGTGTCCCTTCAGCCTGGTTATGGAATGTGCGGGGGTTGGCGACATCACGTCCGGTATTGGTTTACGGGATCGGGAGCATTTTGGCGAGTACCGATACTTGAGGAAATGCTAGTATCGGCACCGATACCGGTATCGGTGCATCCCTAATTATAACCAGATCTGTTCTTGCTGTATGGCAAAGTGGCAAAAAATTTTTAAATTGCATCCGGCTAAAAGAACTGTCAGACTCACCATTATGTGTGTACACCTTTTCTGCTATTTCTGTAACATTTCCCATGTTTGCCAACATTCGTTGGGGTCCCCACTGGAGAGATTTACTTTCTCTTTCTGTAATCACTGTCACCACGACAGGAAATGAGGGGATTCTCCATGAAGGGGATGAACTTAACTATAAACTCTTCCCCATACTATCAAAATAAAGTGTTTGCATGTCTGACTTTGTATCTATTAATATTTCTTATCACCTCTTGCCACTGTGATTATTGGTTAAAGCAGTATTAAAAGAAAACATTTATTACATTACAGCTTATGAATTCTTAGATGTGATAGCGCCATTATATTTCCTTTTTAGGCTTTCTTTCTTCTATTTTCCTCTAGTGATCAACCCGTTAAGTCTGTTATTGTTTAAAAGAACAAGCTCTACTCCAGATGTATCAGTTTAGAGCGATGAGGTAAACCATTTAACACCAGCAGGGGTGCTTACAATGGTCAGCTTTTATTTATTCATGCAAAACCTTTTCCAAAAGGAAGAACATTGTTTGCTTTAACTGATTATAAAGTGTGATCTGGAGTTTGGCTTCAATTTGTTAGTGGACTTAAACCTGCTAGTACATATAACACCCTTCCTCCCAAACTGACAATGCTGCTGTCTGCTGTTCCCCCTGATCTCATTCATCCAGAGTTGGGGCACTCTAATACAGAAAGTGTGTTACTGGCCAGATCACCAGGTAAAACCAGTGGGGAAAAAGTCTAAAAAAAGAAAACCAATGCAGCCACCACATCTAATGATTGGTAAGCTGCAATATATTACATTTATGTTTGATTTTGAGTTCAACACCACTTTAAATTTACCCTTGCCTCATGGAGATTGCCAAATCTAACATTAGAAATTGCAACTTTGATGGGTGGGAATATAATTCATTTTGGAGAAGCATTACAGCTTTTTTTAGTGGCAACAACAGTGATTATGGCACTTTTACTCTGAGGCATCAATAATGGACAAAATAAAATATAAGCAGAGGTTTTCCCAGGTCATGTTCACTTTTATGAAGGCAAACCTCTTTTTACTTGTTGTCAATCAACAGTCTAATGCACTAAACATTTGAAATAACTTACTGGAAAAGATGTTAGGCAGGGTAGCACCTTATGGCAAAGTGAGCAGATGGGCTGTCCATCAGCTGTAATTTCAAGGTTCATGGGAGATTTGGAATATGTGAAGACCATCTATTCCTTTTTTTGTACATGGCTATGATCCAGCACAATATGCAGCCAACAGAAAACTCTGCAGGTGGTGGTTATGGTGGTGATCCTGCTTCTGCATGTGTCTGACAGTGATGGTAGCAGACTAAAGATGGTACTTCACTGGCAATTGGAGGCTGCATGAATATGGTAGAGATCAGAAAAATGTAAGTTATTTGGGAACAGAGCCTAGTTTGATAATGTTTTACATAGCTTCTTTGCAAGAAGTCTTCAAGACTTTCCTCATTTTGGTTTTATAGCAAGAGCCCAAAAGTTATCCAATAGTCATCTTTCTATTTAATGATGAAGCTATCACTGTTCAAATTCAACCTGCTACCCTGCCAAGTTATTTTTTTTTTTAATTTAAAAACAATCCATTTTCCACTCCTAAATGCAAACTTTGTTAAATGTTATCTTTGCCACCAGAATGTGTGAAAAATATGGGGAAAGCCCCATCTCCACATTGCTAGGTATGCATCCTGTTGTACTCCTCTTCCAGCTCCCAGCCCTAAGCCACATAAAATGAAAACTCCCAAGTTTCCACTCCACCTTTTGCTAAGGCCATAGGCAGCAAGGAAATGGTAATTGGTTCCTAGACATTCTTCCATTTGCTTGACATATTGATTTTTTGTGATGTCTCCAACATATAAAGAAGAAGAATGACATAAAAATGCCTTATTTGATCCTGCTTAAATATCTTTGAGGGGACCCAGGAGGCAACAGGTATTCCATTCAGAAGAATAGATCTAATTCAGAGGACTCGTACTTCTTGGTTTGTTCCCATGCTTCATTATGTACCCACTGATTCTGCTTCAAGCACTGCACCGTGCAGAGTGGAAAATCCCTCCAGATGAAGGAAAGTCACCTTTAACCACTTCAGCCCCGGAAGGATTTCACACTTTAGGACCAGAGCACTTTTTGCGATTTGGCACTGCGTCACTTTAACTGACAATTGCGCGGTCGTGCGACGTTGTACCCAAACAAAATTTATGTCCTTTTTTTCCCACAAATAGAGCTTTCTTTTGGTGGTATTTGATCACCTCTGCGTCATTTCTGATCGCCGCTATAAACAAAAGAAGAGCGACAATTTTAGACCCAAATGTATTACTTTTTGATAAAATACAAACCCAAAAAAAATATATAAAAAAAAAACATTTTTTTTTATCGGTTTTGGCTGATTTGTATTCATCCTCATATTTTTGGTAAAAAAAATCGCAATCTGCGTTTATTGATGGTTTGTGCAAAAGTTGCCACGTTTACGGATGATGAGAATTCATTTCTGGGGTTTTTATTTATTTTATTTTTTTTTTACTAGTAATGGAGGCGATCTGCGATTTTTAGCGATACTGCGATATTTCAGCGGACATGTCGAACCATTTTGACACTTTTTTGGGACCATTGGCATTTATACAGCGATCAGTGCTATAAAAATGCACTGAATACTGTGTAAATGCCATTGGCAGTGAAGGGGTTAACCTGCAGGGGGCGCTCTAAGGGTTAACTGTGTTCCCTGGGCGTGTTCTAACTGTATGTGGGCTGCCCTAGCAGGGGAAGGGAAGTTATCTCAGCTTCCATGTAGAGGAAGGCTGTGATCCCAGCCCTTCCCCCTCTCACAGAATGGAGTTTACTTACACGGAACTCCGTTCTTTCAGTGCGGGGGGGGCCATCGCGGGTAGCCGGCGGCAATCAAGTCCGCCGTACCCGCTCCCTGGCTCCCCCCGAACACAGTGAGCGTGGGGGCATGCCTTCGGCGGCGCGCGCGCGCTCACAATGCTAGTTATCGCGGCCGCCGTCCTGTGAAGGCGGTTCACGATAACGAGCCACCTTGTCACCGTCACACTGCGGCGGGCGGTCGGCAAGTGGTTAAAAAGCTGATGACTGGTGGTTTTTTTTTAGGATCTGCAAAAGTGTGAGATGAGCATCTTGTTCGGTCAGGACCATTGCTTCATGCTTACTTGTATACCACTTGAATAAACTTTGTATAGTCATATTTAGAATTTGGCCAGACAACTTGGTAAAAATGTTTCTGCCTTATACTCAAGAGGTAAAGTACAGCAGGGCAGTGTCTAAAATTACATGTTCTGTACATAAGGAGGATGTACACAGTTGGCAAGCTTGCTATCTGGAAGGAGATAGAAGAACAGAAAGTTATATGCAATCCCTCTGATCTCATTCTGGCCACCCGTGGAGGTTTCACCACCTGCTTTCTAGGCAGAAAATAACTGTTAATAAATTGCTCCAATGGCCTTTGATAGGTATTACCACTGTGTGCAGGCACTGTTCCACAAGTGTGGTAATGCTTGCGTCAAGTAACACAGAGAGAGAGACTTTCAGTATACTGATTGTGAATACATGTGTATATAGATCTTGGGCCTAAAAGAGAACCTACAGGCGGTCCACTAGTTACAAACATCCGACTTACAAACGCCTCCTACTTACAAACAGAGGGAGACAACAGTGAGAGGAAATTTACCCCTAGGAAGGGAAATTCTCTCCTGTAAGAGTTATTATGGGAAAAAGGGGTCTCCACTGATGCTTTATCACCAAGGTTTGTTTCCAGAACAACCTAAAAATTTCAAAATCCAATTATCATTGGGACAGGAAGTGAGGTGAAATCTTCTGAACAGAAACATAGACAGCAAAACAAACATTACAGGGGTGTTACCCCTTCCCTATGCTATCCAAAATGCTTAAAAATAGTTTTGTTGGCTGGAGCTACACTTAAAAAATGTAGCTGTTCCGACTTACAAACAAATTCAACTTAAGAACAAACCTACAGACCCTATTTTGTTTGTAACCCGGGACCGCCTGTATTTGTCGAAACGGGGTGGGAATTTTTTGCCAAAAGTGCTACTTTTACTACATTGGCTTTGAATATACTCAGCTAAAACAGTTACATCAAAATAGGCCTCCATTTTTTCACATTAAAGGTTCACTTTTAGTACACTAACAGCTTCTGGCTCTAAAACATAAAGACAGTTTGCAAAACTGGCCTTGCATAGTTACCAAATCAGTGCAACTTTCACTGCACTGACTGTAGATGTAGATAGTCAGGTCTTTCCTAAAGTAATGCACTTTGTGAAAAGAAGCTCTGTTTTTTAAGTGTGCGTTTAGTTAACTGAGTTTTATAGTAGTTAATCCTTAACCACTTGCCGACCGCCCGCCGCAGCGTGACGGCGGCAAGGTGGCTCGTTATCGCGAAACGCCGTCACAGGACGGCGGCCGCGACAACTAGCATTGTGAGCGCGCGCGCGCCGCCAGAGATGCGCTCGTGCACTCACTGTGTTCGGGGGGAGCCAGGGAGTGGGTAGGGCGGACTCAATCGCCGCCGGCTACCCGTGATGGCTCCCCCGCACTGGAAGAACGGAGGTCTGTGTATGTAAATACGGATCTCCATTCTGTTGAAAGGGGAAGGGCAATAATCACAGGCTTCCTCTATATGGAAGCCGTGATCATCCCCTTTCCCCAGCCAGGGCAGCCCACAAACAGTTAGAACGCGCCCAGGGAACACTGTTAACCCTTAGAGCACCCCCTGCAGGTTAACCCCTTCACTACCAATGGCATTTACACAGTAATCAGTGCATTTTTATAGCACTGATCACTGTATAAATGCCAATGGTCCCAAAAAAGCGCCAAAGTGGTCTGACATGTCCGCTGCAATATTGCAGGACTGCTAAAAATCGCAGATCGCTGCCATTACTAGTAAAAAATAAAAAAAAATAAAAACCCCAGAAATTAATTCTCATCATCCATAAATGCGGCAACTTTTGCGCAAACCAATCAATAAACTCCAATTGCAATTTTTTTTAGCAAAAATATGAGGAAGAATATAAATCGGCCAAAACCTATGGAAAAAAATGTTTTTTTATATTTTTTTTTTTGGATTTGTATTTTATCAAAAAGTACTAAATTTTGTTTTTTTTTTTGCAAAATTGTCGCTCTTCTTTTGTTTATAGCGGCGATCAGAAACGACGCAGAGGGGATCAAATACCACCAAAAGAAAGCTCTATTTGTGGGAAAACGTTGCATGACCGCGCAATTGTAATTTAAAGCAACGCAGTGCCGAATCGCAAAAAGTGCTCTGGTCCTAAAGTGGGAAATCCTTCCGGGGCTGAAGTGGTTAAAGTAGAACTATGGTCAAAATGAAGAAATCAATATGTTATGTATCTATACAGTCTGTTAAACATGTCACTGATTGTTTTGCAGAAAGCAGTAAGGATGGTGAGATATCTACCTTGTCTCCAACTCTCATGTGCACTTCCTAAAGTGAAGTGACAACTTTATTTCCTGGTTATTGAATTGCCTGTGTTGAACACATGTTATCCCCATTTGCGTCTATCTCTCTGCAAAAAACGTCCTGACATCAGTGGAGGAGGGGCTCTTGTATCACATGGGAAGATGAGGAATTTCATTGTACACAATAACCTGATTAGGCTCCGCCCATGACCGGCCCATGAAGCCCCCCCCACTTCCCACCTATGTCCCTACTTTGCCTGCCCACTGCTTTAGATACTAGACCTAGCTTGTCTGTAATGACTTGTGGCTGTTTTACATAACACACACCCAGCTATTGATTGGCAGATGGTTGGATGTTATGTAAAATAGACTGAGCATCATAGAAGGCTTGGAGGACTGATAGATAGACAAGCTATTTCACTGACAGGAAATTACATCTGAGCTCTGCTCAACCCCTCCCATCATCATTACTTGTATACACCAAAGGAGGTCTGCTGGAGGGGATTATAGATCAGAATTACAGTATAGGGTAGGGAAATAATCATTTCAGTTATTATGTTTATTACCGTGTGTAACTTTCAGGTCTTTATATGAGGATTTACTAAAATATGTATGTTGCCTTTAGTTGTACTATAACCAGTTAACAACCAGCCCATAGACAAAATAAGTCTACAGGGCGGTTTGGTTGGTTGCTAAAGGAGGCACGTTTTTCCTGGGTTAGATTAAAAATAGGGATTTTGGGAAGGCTTTTGGTGCTACAACCAACAAGCAAGTGCTTCAAAAACAGCATTATTTGCAGAAACACAGATTACTCTTTAGCCGAAAATCATTTTGGTAAGAAACTAACCAACTGGATTTGAGGCTTGTTCATCTCTATTTTTTTCTCTAGATCATAAAGGAGAAAATGGAAATACCACATATAACAACAGTTCGCTGTAATAGATTTTTTAAAGAAATGATTACTTATTTTAGACTGTTGATTAGCACATGTATAATTTGTGAGCAGTAGTATTGGAATTATGATTGTAAACAATGGGTTAGAGCAATGATGTTTCATCTAAAGATAATTAGGTTTTGTGGTTACATCACTTGACATTATTAAGACATGTGATAATAAAAATCATAAATAGCTGCTTTTAGCTACATATATTAATGAATGATTTAATTGTGCCTATAAAGTACACAAAATAATTGCTGTGCTAAAGAAGATCCTTATTCTACATTTTAGGGTAGTAAATCAGCTTTTATCTTGGAGTAGTTTATTACTTTTTACTTTCCAGTAAGGTTCTATACCCATGTGAGTTGCTGTGTTCTTTGTACAAACCATAAAAACAGTGCATTTCCAGCAAGCACATACTATTAATCAAATGTGACATGGCCTTTGTATGATACACAGCAAGGATAAAGAGTTGTTTTCTGCCTACTGCTAAATAATTTTGAGCAAAACACTTATAAAACACAATTTCATTTAAAAACGGTAACATTTTCCAACTATAGTAAGGGAATTAGCTAGAGCTGAATAGTTCTTTGTTAATATTTTGCTAAATAAACCATTTTTGAACTTTGGCTCTGTTTAACATAATGTGCAGCTAAGTTATACACAGTCAGCATGCTTAATGCCTACATTTGGTAAATACAATCAATTACAGTAATTAAGTATTATAAAGCTATAGATCATTTCATCAAGTTTGAGAATCAGCTCAGATTGGGTCAGTGCACTTGAGGTGAGATGTTTCCACTTTTGGGTGGCTTGCGCGTGCGTTCTCCCCAAACATTTTTTATCTTGGTAATATGGGAATGGCATTAATGACATCCCTATACTAATCTTATTTTGCATGAAATTACCAACAGCAAAATTTGCGATTGCTTATAAATTGTCAATGCTAACTTATTATATATTAACTATGGTATATATACTGGAACTTTTAATTTATTCTTTTTTTATACTACTAACAGCTGCGATCAGCAACTTATAATGGGACTGCGACAGTGCGGTGGTCAGTCTGACATTAACTGATGCTGGGGGGATTTATTACAGTTATTACAGTGATCATACTATACACTATCACTGTACTAATAACACTGACTGGGATGGAATTAACATTTAGGGTGATCCAAGGGTTAAATGTGTGCCTAACTATGTGTAATATGTGTAAAGTGTGCTGCTTTTACTAATTATCTCTTAGTTTTAAACTGACAGATCACTCCCTCTGTACAGAGCTCTGTGTTGTTTACCAACACAGAGTTCTGGGCTGTGATTGCACACAGTCGATCAGCAGGTCCCAGCCATGAATAATAGGCCGGGACTTGCTGACAAGCTCCCACTGTATACAACCAAAATGGAAGCCAGGCAGGGGGGCGCTCATACGCATGCCCTAAACCCAGAAGTAGGCAGTGCCTTGCCTACTGCGGCCACTCAGCCAGGCAATTGCCAAGTGGTTAATAGTCAAGGAAATGTCAAACAGAGAGCATAGAGGGCTGGGCACTGCCCTGGGAGACATGCACTAAAAAAAATGTTTAGTGGGGAATATCTCTTATTAGGACATAAAGGGTAAAGTCAAAAATGCACAATTTTTTTAAATATCATGCTTGGGGAAACCTTAAAGTGGTATCAAACCCAAAGGCAAAAATTTTATATATTGCAGCTAACCAATCAAACAATATATATATATATATATATATACTGTATATGCATATGTATATATATATATATATATATATATATATATATATGAAACATTGGAATATTAGTCTGTACCATTGTGCAAAGGTGTATTTTCTTTGAAAGAATAAATAATCTCTTACATTGGGTGCCCTACATGTGGGGATGTTGCTGTGTTACGTAAAACTATTAGTTTCGTTTTTTACATTTTAGGATGGGATGCCTCGAGAATGTGCAGAATTTTAAAGGATGCCTTGACTGAAAAAAGGTTGATAAACACTGATTTACAGTACCTTTTTTAAAGTGTCGGCCATTTTTGGCTAAACAGAATAACATTTTGTTTTACCAAGTTTGTATAATGCTCAGCCAAATTCACAGTGTGTGGCTGCAATGTGTAGTATAGCAGTGTTATAACACTGATAGGGCTATGATCAAAACTAACTTTAGAAAGTTTTAAGTTTGAGCGGACTTCTAGCTGAGCTACTGAGTCATTCAACAGTAAATTAATTTAAATATGCTTGGCATAAACAACAACTATCCTCAGACAAATGGGTTAACAAAAAAGCTAAAAAAAAAAAAGATTAAAAAAGCACAAATGAATGGATCACTTGGTATTTATCTGCTGTCACTCTTTTATATTTCTATCAGGGCCAGCCCTACCATGGGTCCCAGTGGGTCCAACAGTTTTGTGTGTCAGTATGACAACTGCCCCCTGGGCTGCTCCGACCTGCCCCTATACTACCCTAGCCTGTCCATATACTGCCCTAGCCTGTCTATTTACTACCCTAGCCTGTCTATATACTACCCTACCCTGCCCCTATACTACCCTAGCCTGTCTATATACTACCCTAGGCTGTATATATACTACCCTAGCCCGCCTCTATACTGCCCTAGCCCACCCCTTGGAATTGAACATAATGGTATGTTATATAATTTTGCATATAGACAAGGTGCTGTTGCATGTAAATCTGACTTCCTGATAAATGTAATTTTAGTTTTAATTATCATGATATAAACTAATGGATGTGGGGGCCTTTTTGTGGGCGTGATTTTTTTAAGGGGGGTGGGGGGGCAGCAATTCATTCTTGGACCCAGGCAGCACAATGCCTTGAGCCAGCCCTTATTTCTATGTCTATGTTTCCATTTTTAAGGTGGGCCTAAAAAGTCCAGTCATTATAGAATATAACAATGTGGGCAGAAGGCAACTCTGGACCTGAAATAAGCCATCTTTCCTATACACATCCTTATTGCAAAATTCTTTTTGTCAGGAAAGGTAATGATGTGTGACCAATTATCATTCTAAAGCCTAGTACACAATACTAGCTTTTCTTTGTTAAACCCAGCAGGCTAAACGAAAAAAAAACTGAAAGCTCGGGAAAAGCCACTGTACTAAAAATGCACTGTTAGTACAGCGATCTCCCCCACTGATCTATTGTGTTCTGACAAGGGGGTGGCCCCTCCTGCCAGAACACAGCAGTTGGCGCTCTCAGCCAATGGCTGAGATGGTAAAATAGCAGCTAATTTTTTTTAAAAAACTTTTTTTTTTTACTTGTAGGAATGTTTAACTAACATCATAAGCAGTTTGAAAGTCACCACTTTGATCTTCATTTACTTTGTATCTCTTAGGCTAGGCTCACATGCAATGATTTACTATACAGGGTAGCTCCAGTGTTGCCTCCCGCAGGAAGTGCATTCCACTGCCTACTTTTTTTCTTCTCTTTTTTTAAACTTTATTTAAAGTTTAATATTGTGACACTTCATTAAAATGACTGCAAATCACACCAGCATTGTAGTGTAAATGGAACACATAGAAAAATATTGTTTTCTATATACCTTAGCAATGACCTGTGCTTTTCCAGAGTGAACAAGCCCTGAATCATGTCTCTGTGTAGCATTTACAAACACTGTTTAGAAGGTCCCATTTCCATAGCAATTACTTCATGTGGCTCCTGTATTTACTCAGCAAGTCCTGGCTGTCATTTTGACAGTTGGGAATTGCCAGTAAAAGCAGCAGAGAGAGCAGCAGCAGGCAGGAACAAACAAGATATGCTCTGTATACCCTGTGTACTTTGTGGAATTGTTTGGGGCAAGTAGCACTCCGAAGATACAAGATTGGTAAAGGTTGATAGCCTTATATTTTATAAAAAAAAAAATCTACATTTTTAGATACATTTATTGCGCATAATTTAGTCAGTGGAAACGCAGCCACAATGTGATGTCTAAAATACAGAAATCAAATTCTCCATACATCAATTTAGAGAAATAGGTAAAATAAAATATGATAGATGATAGGCCAAAAGATTATTCCTTATGAGCTCAGTAGTGTAACACCGACGCAAAGGTGACTGATTTAATACGCGTTATTTACATAGATTTTTACATCTAAAAAAAAAAATATTTTATATTCCGATAGTTGGAAATGGTTAGAACATAGAAGCCTCACGATGAACGGGGTTTGTTAAGGTGTTTCATGTGTCCCATATGTCTCGTATAGAACAAACAAGGACGGACGACGACGAGAGAGACGACGAAAATGACCGTTAAGGGTTGACAGTTTTACTGTCGGTCCTGAACGACTCATTTATGTCCTCGGTGTACT
>BLSH010047435.1:713411-724604 GCA_018402905.1 Glandirana rugosa | reverse complement strand
GTATGTATATATATATATATATATATATATATATATATATATATATGCCAATACACTGGTTTGAATAACACTATTGCTTTAATCCTAATGTAACATATATTGATTCTGTAGCAAGGAAATCCAGAAGTGATTAAACTGGGATTAAATTCAGTTAGTAGTGCTAAAATGGTTCTTTGAATAGTAAATCCAACTTTTATTTTCTGGGTACTTTGAAATATTTAATCCTCTTAAACAAAGACAGCTGCTTATTTTAGTCATTTTTTTTTAAATATAATATTTTATTGCAGTTAAAAGAACTAACATAATCATTTAAAACCAAATATACCCAGCATTATTTGTATAATGTTAAATTGTACAGAACATGCTGTTATCATTGCTTTGAAACAGTCACAACTGGCTGCAGTACTGGGGTAATAATGCTTGACTATAAGCTAATGGGCTTGAAGACAAGCTTATGGTGATAGAGTAATGATGCTTTGATTACTAGTTATAAATTGCTGGAATCACTCAGCAGGAAGTAAAGTGTTTTGCCGACAGTTACAGCAAGTACTGAAACCTATGATTAGATATTTAATGTGTCACTGTGGTAGAATGTTTCAAATACTGAACATACTTCTGTTTAAACAGATACAGTAAGTTCCTGTACTGACCTGCTTAAAGGGGAAAAGGCATGGATTGGAGAATATGTAGTTACACTGAGCAAAATTATAAATGCAACACTTTTGTGTTTGCCCCTATTTATCATGAACTGAACTCAAAGATATATGACTTTTTCTATATATGCACAAAAGGCCTATTACTCTCAAATATTGTTCACAAATCTGTCTAAATCTGTGTTAACCTCCCTGGCGGTATTCACGAGTGTGGCTCGGGGTGGAATTTCAGTACCATTAGCGGTAACCCCGAGCCACACTCGGGATTGCATCTATGGATCCAGGCAGTGTTACTCACCTTGTCCCCAGGATCCAGCGATGTCCCCCTGCTGTATCTGCGGGCTGTGTCCTCCGCCCGATGCCTCTGTGTGCCGGGCTCCGTTCCCTGCGAGCGTCGCTTCGCACGGGGGAGGAGACTGGCAGCAAATTCAAAAACTGTAAACACTGTAAACATTCAGTACACTGCAATTTGTACAATTACAATACTGTATGAAATCATTTCACATCCCCTTTGTCCCTAGTGGTTTGCCCAGTGCCCTGCATGCATTTTTATATTATATATGCCATTCTTTCTGCCTGGAAACTTGAGAATGTCCATGGCATAAAAAAGCGTCTCTTTACGTCAAAAGTGGTTTTTGATCAGCTAGAAAACAGCAATAGTAAATAAGAATCATTTACAGAATGGAGTGATATTGATTTTTGGGGAAATTTATCATCAGACACTGAAAGTGACAACAGCGACAATTCTGCAAATTAGCAAATTTCTGTGTTTTTGACTAGATTACATTATTGAATAAATTGTATTATTATATTATCATCTTTGACAATTATTTATAGCTATTTATTATATTATAATTTTTTTTTCATATATATTATAATTTATGATTTAATCGTTTCAAACTTTATCATACCCAGGATATCTACTAGACTCTTGTTTGGACAGATTTAAGTGAGTTATTCCTAAGAATTACAGGCCTACAATATAAAACGCCAAATTTCCATGCAAAATAATGGTACCGCTTTCAGCACCAAAAATCTGAAATAATCATACCGCCAGGGAGGTTAATGAGCACTGCTCCTTTGCCGAGATAATCCATCCACCTCACAGGTGTGGCATATCAAGATGCTGATTAGACAGCGTGATTATTGCACAGGTGTGCCTTAGGCTGGCCATGATAAAAGGCCACTCCAAAATGTGCAGTTTTTCTGTATTGGGGGGGGTCCGAAAACCAGTCAGTATCTGGTGTGACCACCATTTGCCTCACGCAGTGCAGCACATCTTCTCAAAGAGTTGATCAGGTTGTTGATTGTGGCTTGTGAAATGTTGGTCCATTCCTCTTCAATGGCTGTGCGCAGTTGCTGAATATTGGCAGGAACTGGGAAACGCTGTCATATACGGCGATCCAGAGCATCCCAAACATGCTCAATGGGTGGCATGTCCGGTGAGTATGCTGGCCATGCAAGAACTGGGATGTTTTCAGCTTCCAGGAATTGTGTACAGATCCTTGCAACATGGGGCTGTGCATTATCACGCTGCAACATGAGGTGATGGTCGTGGATGAATGGCATAACAATGGGCCTCAGGATTTCGTCACGTTTTCTATGTGCATTCAAAAGGCCATCAATAAAATAAACCTGTGTTCATTGTCCATAGCATACGCCTGCCCATACCATAACCCCACCACCACAATGGGCCGCTCGATCCACAATGTTGACATCAACAAGCCACTCACCCACACAATGCCATACACACTGTCTGCCATCTGGCCTGTACAGTGAAAACCGGGATCCATCCGTGAAGAGAAAACCCCTCTCAAAAGTGCCAGACACCATCGAATGTGAGCATTTGCCCACTAAAGTGGGTTACAATGACAAACTGCAGTCAGGTCGAGACCCTGATGAGGACAACGAGCATGCAGATGAGCTTCCCTGAGATGGTTTCTGACAGTTTGTGCAGAAATTCTTCGGTTATGCAAACCGATTGTTGCAGCAGCTGTCTGGATGGCTGGTTCCAGACAATCTTGGAGGTAAAGATGCTGGATGGGGAGGTCCTGGGCTGGTGTGGTTGCGTGTGGTCTGCGGCTGTGAGGCCGGTTGGATGTACTGCCAAATTCTCTGAAATGCCTTTGGAGACGGCTTATGGTAGAGAAATTAACCTTCAATTCAAGGGCAACAGCTCTGGTGGACATTCCTGCAGTCAGCATGCCAATTTCACGCTCCCTCAAAACTGGGGCATTGTGCTGTGTGATAAAACTGCACATTTTAGAGTGGCCTTTTATTGTGGCCAGCCTAAGGGACACCTGTGCAATAATCATGCTGTCTAATCAGCATCTTGACATGCCACACCGGTGAGGTGGATGGATTATCTTGACAAAGGAGAAGTGCTCACTAACACAGATTTCGACAGATTTGTGAACAATATTTGAGAGAAATAGGCCTTTTGTGTACACAGAAAAAGTCGTAGATCTTTGAGTTCAGCTCATGATAAATAGGGGCAAACACAAAAGTGTTGCGTTTATAATTTTGCTCAGTGTAGATACATTTGTATAAATGCTAACCCGCTGTTTATATACATTATATTTTTTCCTTGTTTTTCTTTAACTCTCTCAAGTCACTTTGGAACTTAAAGTGTTACTAAACCCAGGACCCTGCATTCACTATATCTGGTCTCCAACAGTGCTCAGAACATGGAAATGAATAGTTTTAGTAAATATAAACTGCTAAATACCTTTTCTCATCAGCAGTTAGAAGCAGTCTTGTGACTTCTATCAGTGTCTGGTTAAAGCTCGTGGAGAAGTTTTCATTCTCCTACACCTTTCCAGTGAGGCTGCAGGACCACTGACCCTCTGTCTGGACAGTGCTGATTGGCCATGTGCTGATCACATGCACTCTCCCAAGAACAAACAACTCTCTAGCAATGCACACCAAACTGAGCATGTGCAGCTTGTCCCTTAGCCTCTGTTCTACCAGGAGATGAATTGGGGACAGGGGAAAAAGGGGAGGAACAGAAAAGACAGGATCAAACAGCCTTTTTACACAATGCAGAGGATTAACCCATTAGGTTCCACCGTGAGTATAACAAGCATTCTGTACTGCATATACAGGTTAAGTGCCAGACCTGGATATATACACTGTACATTAAATTAAGGATAGGCATTTTTGGGGGGTTGGGGATTTTCTTTAGATATACTGATGTGTCTAAAGAGCTACAATGACCAAAATTATATTTAATTTAAGATTATTTTAAAAAGTATAAACTGTAAGTGGGCTAACTTAATCAGGAAATTAAATGCATTACTAGTGTGTAATAAATGTGGTACAAAGTAAAGCAGAATTTTAAAAACCTCTCATGTACTGAAAGTTTATGTCATTGGTAGAATATATAAAGGGAACAGAGCTACTGCTAAAGCTTACCATACATGCTACAATCTGACTTTATGATCTTTGCACAATTAACTTTGGATTCACCATATCTATGTATTATGAGCACTTACCTAATCTAACCAATAAATCTGAGTGCGATTAGGCAGATATGTACACATATGTATGGTGAGACAGAGGAATATAAGGTAATACTGTACATCACAGTGCATATAGCAGTGGGTGAGGGCCTTGAAACCTCATTTCATAGGAGGCAGCGTGACAACGCACAACAACTATGATCACCACTCAGAGAGCTGCTCATTTACCTTTAGCAACGTGCTATCAGTCCTAGGAAGTTAATTCTTCAGTTCAGGTCACATTGTGAAGATAGTGCCAGGCTGCAGAAACCCACTGTGTTGAAATAATCTATGATGCCACAATCAGTGAAGGCATATGTAGTGCTGTTAAATCAGCTAAACCCCAGCTCCCTAACCAATGTATTCTCTGTAAATGTCAATAAAGGCTCCAACAAGCATTGGATTTTTTTTCTGGCTCCAATCTCTTTTCTTCTTTTTGAAGTGTATCCAACGGCATTTTTTGTATTGAATGGAGCAGGAAGAAGGTTCAAACACCTGCCAGTTTTAAAATGCTGTCTGGGTCCCATTGGGAAGGTTTACCTTTACTTCCTGTCTTGGAGACACAAAAAAACATAAGATGTGATCCAAACTGAGGGAAATGCTCTCTTAAGCTGAAATCTGACAGATTAAAATATGATTTATCTTTCAGCTGGCAATATCATATCATACGTACCTGCACATTCTATGCAGTTTAGTGTTGTTTTTCTCCCATTTACTGTGAAAAGTCAGTTATAGTCCCTGAATATTTGCAACTCAACCACTAATCTTTTACCCAAATAGCAGTGGCCCTAGATACCCTGTTGAGGTTTTTGGCACTGAACAGACGGCTTAGCTACAAAGATCTTATTATTTTGGGCCCATTCATACTTGTGTTTTTTGACAGTGATAACACACTTTGTCACAACACACGGCATTGCACCTGTTCTGTGAGTGGTACATTGTGGTGCTATTCATTGTGAATGGCACTCCAATGCACTGAATTGTACAGTGCAACACCCTGCAGGGCACTACAATGCGCATAGTTTTTTTTTTTTTTTTGCTAAAACAGGGTGATGCATACAGTATCTCACAAAAGTGAGTACACCCCTCACATTTATGAAAATATTTTAATTAATCTTTTCATGTGACAACACTGAAGAAATTACACATTGCTACAATGTAAAGTAGTGAGTGTATAACTTGTATAACAGTGTAAATTTGCTGTCCCCTCAAAATAACACAACACAGAACCATTAATGTCTATGCCACTGGCAACAAAAGTGAGTACACCCCCACGTGAAAATGTCCAAATTGGGCCCAAAGTGTCAATATTTTGTGTGGCCACCATTATTTTCCAGCACTGCCTTAACCCTGTTGGGCATGGAGTTCACCAGAGCTTCATAGGTTGCCACTGGAGTCCTCTTCCACTCCTCCATGACAACATCACGGAGCTGGTGGATGTTAGAGACCTTGCGCTCCTCCACCTTCCATTTGAGGATGCCCCATAGATGCTCAATAGGGTTTAGGCCTGGAGACATGCTTGGCCAGTCCATCACCTTTACCCTCAGCTTCTTTAGCAAAGCAGTGGTCATCTTGGAAGTGTGTTTGGGGTCATTATAATGTTGGAATACTGCCCTGCGGCCCAGTCTCCAATCAGAGGGGATCATGCTCTGCTTCAGTATGTCACAGTATATGTTAACATCCATGGTTCCCGCATACGTAAATCCCGCCCACATATGAAAACGGTGTTCAAACCACACATGTGAGGTATCGCCGCAATCGTTAGAGCGAGAGCAATAATTCTAGCACTAGACCTCCTCTGTAACTCAAAACTGCTAACCTGTAGAGTTTTTTAAACGTCGCCAATGGAGATTTTTTAGTTGTAAAGTTTGTCGCCATTCCCACGAGCGGACGCAATTTTGAAGCATGACATGTTGGGTATCATTTTACTCGGCGTAACATTATCTTTCACAATATGGAAAAAAATTGGCCTAACTTTACTGGTTTCTTATTTTTTAACTCAAAAAAATGATTTTTTTAAAAAAAATCACGCTTGGAAGACCGCTGCACAAATACGGTGTGACATAAAGTTTTGCAATGACCGCCATTTTATTCTCTAGGGTGTTAGGAAAAAAATATATAATGTTTGGGGGTTCTAAGTAATTTTATAGCAAAAAAAACAGTTTTTAACTCGTAAGCACCGAACCCAAAAAACAGGCTCGGTATGGAAGTGTTTAAAGGGTCATTGTAATCATTTGATGAAGATTTTCTTTTGTTTGTTCACTTTGCTGCATTCAAATCAAAAAAATATAACTTTTTTTTTTGACTGATTCGAAAATGTATCGATTTGAAAGGAAAAAAAACTGTAAATTCAAAAAACAAATCGAAAAATTCTGAATACGAATTCCAAATGCGAATTGAACGAATCAACCAAATTTAACTAAACGAAATAACTAGATTAACGAATAGAAATGAAAAAAAAAATTTCCGTCATGCTCATGTCTATTTTCTTTCATCCTTCCATCCTTTGTAGTAGGTTGCAATATATAATATTTATGTTATTAAGTTTAAATATGCACTATTACACTTTCACTGCCTCAAGAGTCAGGGATCACTTGGCATACATCAAAATGTACATGGCTTTATACTGTGCAATAAAACAGCTTAACAAAAGTGGTGCTAAGGCCATTATACCAAGTAGACGATTCAATCACTTACAGATTGCTCACCCAGTTTTTTCATGTCATGCTGTGCAGTTGCTCAATGCAGCCAGGATGCACAAAATAAAATCGTTTTAGGTTACCATATGTTTAGGAAAGCCTGTCAATATTATTTTACAGTGTACACTATTACAATGCAATGACATACGTTGGTTTCTTAGTATGCCAAAAAAATTGTTTGCAAATGATTGTTTTTTTCTGCTCAGAGATGCCAAATGTTGATTACCACATGTCCATTTCTATTGCTAATGCTTGTACACGTAGTCTCATTAATTTTAATGGACATATTTGTTTCCTTATGTGACAATCTACCAAGGACATTTTCCTAATTAAATCTCCAAGCTGGATTATACCCTGAAGCAAGTGCGAGTATCCATTGAAGTTATTATTTGACCACATGAGTTTGCTTAGTCTTAAATGTGCAAATGCGCTGCTTTCAAATCCCATAGTCATTCCAGCAACACCTGCAAAAAATGCTGCTGCAGTAATTATAATCCATCCATCATTATCCTTTTGGAAGCACATGCTATAAATTCACATCTGACATTGTATTGCATGCAATGGATCAGATTTGCAAAAGATGTGACAAAATAAACTAGACATATTCTAATTTAGTCTAAGCTGTATTCATGGATTAATGTTTTTTAAAAAATCACTATGAAAGAAATATATAATAATGATAAGAAGAAACGACTTTTCATTCAACCTTGTGTGTATAAAATTTATGGAATATGAAGAAACTGGTGCCCTTAAGAAACCCCAATTAATTATACTTTTGCATAATTAAAGACAAAAGTATAGTTATCCTTTAAGTCCCCCCCAGCACAACTTATGCTCACCTGTCAGTGCGCCTGCTATATTCGCTCATCAATTTTTGCTTCTTTTTCTTTTCTTCTCTTACTAATAAGGTCTGTGTGATAGAAATCAAGAGGCACTAATGATGTGGAACAGCCACAATGAACCTGGTAGCCGTATACCATGCCACATAGTATATGCCTGGGTTTAAAGATAAATCTAAGAGTGGTAATTCTTAATTTATTTATTTCAGGTACTTATATAGTGTTGTCAATTTATGCAGCGCTTTACATATATATTGTACATTCACATCAGTCCCTACCCTCCAGGAGCTTACAATCTAAGGTCAATAACTCACATTCATACATACAGTCAGGTCCATAAATATTGGGACATCGACACAATTCTAATGTTTTTGGCTCTATACACCACTACAATGGATTTGAAATGAAATGAACAAGATGTGCTTTAACTGCAGACTTTCAGCTTTAATTTGAGGGTATTTACATCCAAATCAGGTGTAGGAATTACAACAGTTTGTATATGTGCCTCCCACTTTTTAAGGGACCAAAAGTAATGGGACAATTGGCTGCTCAGCTGTTCCATGGCCAGGTATGTGTTATTCCCTCATTATCCCATTTACAAGGAGCAGATAAAAGGTCCAGAGTTCATTTCAAGTGTGCTATTTGCATTTGGAATCTGTTGCTGTCAACTCTCAATATGAGATCCAAAGAGCTGTCACTATCAGTGAAGCAAGCCATCATTAGGCTGAAAAAACAAAACAAACCCATCAGAGAGATAGCAAAAACATTAGATGTGGCCAAATCAACTGTTTGGAACATCCTTAAAAAGAAAGAATGCACCGGTGAGCTCAGCGACACCAAAAGACCCAGGAGACCATGGAAAACAACTGTGGTGGATGAACAAAGAATTCTTTCCCTGGTGAAAAAAACACCCTTCACAACAGTTGGCCAGATCAAGAACACTCTCCAGGAGGTGAATACAGAGGGTTCACCACAAGATGTAAACCATTGGGGAGCCTCAAAAACAGCAAGGCCAGATTAGAGTTTGCCAAACAACATCTAAAAAAGCCTTCACAGTTCTGGAACAACATCCTATGGACAGATGAGACCAAGACCAACTTGTACCAGAGTGATGGGAAGAGAAAGGTATGGAGAAGGAAAGGAACTGCTCGTGATCCAAAGCATACCACCTCATCAGTGAAGCATGGTGGTGGTAGTGTCATGGCGTGGGCATGCATGGCTGCCAATGGAGCTGGTTCTCTTGTATTTATTGATGATGCAACTGCTGACAAAAGCAGCAGGATGAATTCTGAAGTGTTTCGGGCAATATTATCTGCTCATATTCAGCCAAATGCTTCAGAACTCATTTGACGTTGCTTCACAGTGCAGATGGACAATGACCCGAATCATACTGCGAAAGCAACCAAAGAGCTTTTTAAGGGAAAGAAGTAGATATTATGCAATGGCTAAGTCAATCACCTGACCTGAATCCGATTGAGCATGCATTTCACTTGCTGAAGACAAAACTGAAGGAAAAATGCCCTAAGAACAAGCAGGAACTGAAGCCAGTTGCAGTAGAGGCCTGGCAGAGCATCACCAGGGATGAAACCCAGCGTCTGGTGGTGTCTATGCATTCCAGACTTCAGGCTGTAATTGACTGCAAAGGATTTGCAACCAAGTATTAAAAAGTGAAAGTTTGATTTATGATTGTTAATCTGTCCCATTACTTTTGGTCCCTTAAAAAGTGGGAGGCACATATGCAAACTGTTGTAATTCCTACACTGCTCACCTGATTTGGATGTAAATACCCTCAAATTAAAGCTGAACGTCTGCAGTTAAAGCACATCTTGTTCGTTTCATTTCACATCCATTGTGGTGGTGTATAGAGCCAAAAACATTAGAATTGTGACAATGTCCCAATATTTATGGACCTGACTGTATACTAGGGCCAATTTAGACAGGATCTAATTAACCTACCAGCATGTATTTGGAGGGTGGAAGGAAACCAGATTAGCCGGAGGAAACCCACATAAGCACAGGGAGAACATGCAAACTCCAGGCATGTAGTGTTGTGGTTGGGATTCGAACCAGCGCCCCTTTTGCTGCCAGGAGAAAGTGCTATCCACTACACCACTGTACCGCCCATTACTCATGGCAAAATGCTTGGCTTTTCTTCAGTACAAATGTCCAGGATAACATTTAGTTGCTAGACTAATGTATTGCACTATTAATAAATCAAGAACCACTAATTATGCAAAACAGCCACAATAAACCTGGTAGCCACATATCATGTCATACTGTATATGCCTGTGTTTAAAGATAATTCTTAAAGAATTGTTCTTTATTAATGGCAAAATGATTGGCTTTTCTTCAGTACAAACATGCAGGATAAAATGTAGTTGCTAGCCTAATGTATTACACTAATAATACATTCTGTAATCACTTCTGTAAATCCTAATGTAACATACTGTAGACTTCAGTAACTTGACCAACTTAAATTGAAATCCCTTTGCGGAGTCTCTAAAATCAAGTTCCACATACCTACTGTTGCATGAAGCAGAACAGCACACGCAGAAACACAAATTCAACATATTTTAATTAAAGTGGTAGTTAACTTGCTATTTAAAAAAAAAAAAAATGGCCCCGGGTGGTTTAAGTCACAATGTGCTAGTGTGCACCGCATACTAGCATAATATGGCATACTTACCATAAAACGAAGCCCCTCAGCTGTGCACTGTCACTGCTAACAGGGCTTCACTCTTCACCCAGTCTTCCTTCCAGGTTCGCAGGCTGTGGCTGCTTGAATGGGCGAGCTGCAATAAGTCACGGTTTACAGCACATAGCTCTAAAGGTGTGCCATCCCTTCAGAGTGCATGCGGTGTCACTGGCTGCATCCCCTGTGAATTTCTCCTAAACACCTCAAGTTTAGGAGATATTCACTGTCCCTATCGGTAAGCCTTTTTATAAGCTTGCCTGTAGGTACATGTTCAAAGTACAGGTTTACTACCGCTTTAACAAAATAAACATCTTATCTGGAAATCTTCATGGACTTGAATGTGTTTTGACACTGATTTTAGTTGGATTGATTTTATTAATATTTTCCTTATGAAAATTAAATAACCTGCGCTACTCCCGCTGGAAAAAGTGCAGAGAAGGGCAACCAAACTGATAAGAGGCATGGAGGAGCTCAGCTATGAGGAATAAATTAAAAGTATTCCTTTTATAATTATTTTAGTTAGGTTGATTTTAGTCACAGTTTTGTGTAAGTTCAGGTACTTCTAAAGGTCTATTCTACAAATAAAACAATTTCGCCATCATTTGGACATGAAACTTGTACATGGATGTCCGTTCGAATATTTTTCCGAATGGCTATCCCTGTCACTTATAGAGGATTTGAACTCCACAAATCCTCTTTAAGTGTCCCCTACGTCGGTCACTGTGGCGTACGTGAGACTTCCCTACCGTGTGGAAATCTCGATACACGACATTTGGCACTGAATAACGTCGAGCGGGTAAGTTCGTC
>BLSH010047435.1:685099-703647 GCA_018402905.1 Glandirana rugosa | reverse complement strand
CACATCTCTCCACATCCACCCCCCTTCCCATTTTTTAAATTTGATTTTAATTTATTTTCCCTATCCCCATTTATTTGTAGGGCACTTGCCCTAGTTTGAAGATGATTTTAGAACAGTTATATGGCTTCTACCGTTAATTAATACTTTTCAGACACAGTTTGAAGATGATCCACATTCACCTCCATTTTTGCATTTTTTAAGTTTTTATTTTTTTAAAAATATTTAAAGTTATTTCCCTGTCCCCATTTTTTTGTAGGGCACTTGCCCTACCCTTACCCCCATTTTACTTCCTTTTGCAGCCCTCTGGGGCTTTCCAGGACTTTCCTACAGCCATTTTTGTGCCTAAAAGTTCGGGTCCCCATTGATTTCAATGGGGTTCGTTGTCCGTGCGATCGTTCGGGTTCCGTCCGGACCCGGACCCGGACTTTGTCCCGAAGTTCGGACGGACCAGCAGAACCCGAACTTCCAGGTGTTCGCTCAACTCTACTCAGGAAAGTAACAAAATACAAGTGGAGCTCCAAGAAAAAAGTGAAATCACCAATGATTTCACAGATGACCCAAAAATAACCAAAACAGCTATATGCCACCACAACAGATACTAACACAATCCAAAAAGGTGCCTCACCAAATAACAGTATAAATCAATTTATAATAACTAAATCCAAAGTACAAAAATAAAATATTATCTGACCTATTTATCCCCAAAAGTAATGATGCCTACTGATTAACTACAAAAACCAAATTAATTTGCTGAGCTATCTTATAGCTGTTTATTTTTTTATTTTCAGCCTCAGGAGACCACCATCACTTTACAAGTGCCAGTTTCCCTTTCAGATGCACCCAATGCAGTCAGTGGGTCTTGTTATGCAATGCCAAGCTCTGCTAGCTATACTGTTACAATTTAAGTAAACATGCATCTTTCTGTAGAAGTCGTATTTTTGCTGTACAGCAGATTGTAGGAAAATAATAAAAAATAGATGCCAGACAGTTACACTAGGATCATTTTGGGTTTGTTTAAGATTTTTTATTGATTACATATCCGCAGTAACATGTTTTTGCTTTAATTTAAGCTTAAACATGAGTCTGAATGTGCAAATATATGATGTATATGATACAGGTATATATTTTTGAAAAATAAAATGTTGATTGTTCAACCAAGAGGCATATAAACATGCAAACCGTGTAGTGGGTTTATTTATGTGAGTGGAGCAGACACTTCCTCCTTTTTTTAATACTTACTTTTTTGGTTTTGTTTTCTGTTTTTTTTTGGGAGGAATAATAGGTTAATGGCCAACAAACCCAACCAAGCCAATAGACTTTTGCTTGGATCAAATGGTTGAGGTGGTTAGTCACGGATATTCTCAGGCCTGACTAGTTGGATTTGACAATAATCATCTAATGTATGTGAGTAAAATGGCTAAAAAGCATTTCTAAATTCCATCATGAAAACCTAATTAATTTATCCATGAATAACCCATTAGGGTTAGGAGATTTTTTTATTTGACATGGTTACTATTGTCACACTGCCTATTGTTATAGAGTGATAGGTAACCTAGCATTTTACAGTTGTCACCAAATTGAAGTTGGAGGAAATTTTTCCAGTGGGAACACCCAGGGTTGATTTACTAAAGTTGGAGAGTGCAAACTCTGGGGCAGTTGTGCATGGAAACCAATCAGCTTCCTGGGTTTTTTGTTAGAAGCTACAGTAATTGGATATCATGCTCAGCTGTACCAGATTTTGCATGCTCCAGTTTTAGTAAATAGTTACATAGTTAGTGTGGTTGAAAAATGACCATCTAGTTCAACCAATAAAAAGGGGAAAATGAAAACAAACAAACAAAAAAAATTTACAATCCTATATACACAATTCTATACCCACAGTTGATCCAGAGGACGACGAAAAACCCTAGCAAAGCATAAACCAATTTGCTCCAGCAGGGGAAAAAAATCCTTCCTGATCCCCCAAGAGGCAATTTGGATATTCCCTGGATCAACTATAAATGTTAGTATCCAGTTATATTATGTACATTTAGGAAAGAATACATGCCTTTTTTTAAGCAATCTACTGAGCTGGACAGAACCACCTCTTGAGGGAGTCTATTCCACATTTTCACAGCTCTTACTGTGAAAAAACGTTTCCATATTTGGAGATGAAATCTCTTTTCCTCCAGAGGTAGAGAGTCACCCCTTGTCCTCTGTGATGACCTTAAAGTGAATAACTCAACACCAAGTTCACTATATGGACTCCTTATGTATTTATACATGTTGATCATACCCCCCCCCCCTTAATCTCCTCTTCTCAAGAGAGAATAAATTCAGTTCCTCTAATCTTTCCTCATAGCTGAGCTCCTCCTTGCCTCTCATCAGTTTGGCTGTCCTTTTCTGTACTTTCTCTAGTTTCCCAATATACTTTTTGTGAACTGGTGCCCAAATCTGAACTACAGATTCCAGATGAGGTCTTAAAAGCGATGTGTACAGGGGCAAAGTCATATCTCTCCCTCTGGAGTCTATACCTCTCTTAAATCAACCCCACTGTTCTGGTAACAATTGTATAGAAGGGAATTTTGCCTTGCTTTGGGGATATTTCTCAGAATTCACATTGTGTTTCCAAGCAAGTGAAGTGAAATCTCCCCACTGGGATACAGATATGAAAAAAAAGCTGGCAGGCATTCTCACCATCCCATCTTCTATCTAACACAAATGAAAAAAAACACTAATATAAATTTGGAGACCTACTTAATCTGTAAATTAATTTGTTTGGCAATTACCCACATTCACAAACAATTATTTTAACACTCACTTATGCAACTCAAATAAAAAAATGTAAAAAAATCAAAGTCTGAAAGTTCTCTAGGCACAAGTTAGAAGTTTAGTTGTGGGTAAATATGTGATAGAATCTATCCTGCAGCTGTAGAGCAACACACTTTTGGGCCCTAGTATGTGTAGGAAATTACAAACCATGAAACTGCTTACCTTTTTTCATGACTTGCAGAGTTAATGAGCTTTGTAGAAGCACTGCATATTTTTATATAAATTGAGTTATTAGCAAGATATTACTGCTAAAACGCAACTTGTTAAATTGGTAGTTTCTGTTGCATGACCTGGCAGGAAAAATGATGAAAGCACTACTAATTTCCACAGCAGGTGATGAGATGCACTATGCTTCTCAGCTAGTATGTTGGATGGAAGCTAACTGCTATGCTATTGCTAATAAATTTATATTCTGTTACAGACCTGCTAAAACAAGTCAAGATTTAGTTTAATTGGGCTTAAAGAAATAGTGGCATATCCAGTATTATTTCATCATTTTAGCAGTATACATAATGCAGTGGAATTTTACTGCTGTGTGTGCATTTTTTTAATGAATGGAATAAAAAAATCACTATAAAATAAGTGTTCTTATATCATAGGACCATAGCTGAAATAATATTGAACCAGGAAAACTAATCTCAAATCCACATGGATGCCATATCATTTTTGAGATCTGTACAACAAAATACTTTATTCTGATATATGATGTATCATCTATGACTATTGCCCATAAACATACTGGGGTTGATTTACTAAAACTGGAGAATACAAAATCGGGTGCAGCTCTGCATAGAAACCAATCAGCTTCCAGTTTTATTTGTCAAAGCTTTCTTGAACAAGCTGAAGTTAGAAGCTTCTTGGCTACCATGTACAGTTGCACCAGATGTTGCAGTCTCCAGTTTCAGTAAATCAGCCCCACTGCATGTTGAGCCTTTAAGTAGCCTTTGATTTTCTAATTTCCAGTGGAATGGGATTCTATGAAATGTAGTCTCAATTGAAGTGGCCATTGTTCGTTTTGGTACTGCACTTGTCATTCGCATGGCAATGCATCACAGCTAAGTAAAAAATGTAGAGCTGCATCTGAGCTCTTTGACTTTGGCCAATGCTCTTGTGGCTATGTGAAAAGCCATTCACTTATCATTTAAAATACCTCTCATTCTGAATATGGAATGAGCCATTGCTCAGTCACAGATGCAATGCAGGCAGTGCCATATTCAGTAAGATCTTCCAAACATCAACCTTTGAATCTTTCCAACAGGCTTAGAATACAATTCAAGGTTCAATTTCATGTTAATTAGTCTGGGGCAAGCTGGTCCAAATGAAATAATTCCATTATAGAATTATGCAGCCACTGTGTGTGCTTATTAGACTGTAATGACATTAGCTAGCTACAGTAAGCAGTGCAGTTCTTCGGCAGCAATTCTGATTACTCACCCATCAACACCCCCACCCTCCACTGCCATAATTAAAGAAAGTCAGGCTTTTCCACCATTCAGAAGAAGCTTTGTATTTTTACTGAGCTTCTTCTGATTGGCCAAGGTGGAAATCATGACATCTTTCACGTGCCTCTCTACCTTGGCTAACCAGGGGGTCCTTGTATTCAATAATAAAGATACAAGGCTTCTCCTGAATGGCAGGCAAGCACTCAGCCCAACACTCCCTAAAGTGGTATTGAAACCAAAAAAAAATGTTATATACTGTATTTCTGCTCACCAAACCTTAAATGTGGTTGCTGCATTTATTTTCTTTATTAAGACTTATTTTCCATATTTTCACCTGGTGATCCAGCCAGTAACACATCCCTCTTCTTTCGGTGTCTCAATTCCACTGGAGGAGCAACAGACACACCTTAGATAGCACATTGTCAATCTGAGAAGAGGGATGTGTTAGATGCACTAATAAACTTAGCTAGGCTTGACTAAAAAATTAAAGCTGAACTCCAGATAACACCATTTAAGCAGTTACAGTAACATTTTTTTTTTCCTTTTGGGATAAAGGCATTACAAAAATGAATACAAGCTGACCATTGTAAGCACTCTTGTCAATGGTAAACCACTTATTGTATGTAGCTAATGCTACTACAGTCCATTACAGCACACACAGCAGCCCAATTGCCCTGTGATTTAAAAAGTTTACTTGGACCAGGTTGGCCTAAGTGAACTATTCAAAGCAAAATTAAATCTGAAATTATACTTTAATAGGAAGGTACTGCAAGTATGACTGTATGGGAATTTAACCTTCTTAATCAACTGTTATGACTATAGTTAACTGAATTAATTTTGGTTTCTATGGGTAAATTCAAGTTCGCCAATTACATCACCAATGCACTTTGCAATATTGGGGCCAGAGCTTAAATTTTCCTGTGCTTTAACACTCACATGTTAATGTGCATTATTACATGCATCATTTAAGGCAGCATCTGTGTGCTGTGGTTTGCTAAAATGCATGTGATATGGTGCACTGAATATGTGCACGTATGGTATGTGCTATTTAGAATAATGGCACCAAAATTCAATGCACAGAGAGCCTTGCATTAACATGCATTTCAATAGTGCATAGAAAAATGCCACTCTCTTTAAATTTAGCCACTCTATGCCCAGGACTTTCTAACAAATCGTAGCATTAAAATAAACTGTATTTTCATATAAGAGCCATTTAAGTTATTCAAGTTAATGTTGCAGGCTATAATCAGTAATTGATATTCTAAAATGAAAACTTCACACACATACCACCGGCTCCTATGAGGGAAAAACAGCACAAGCCTCTAGCACAAAAAATATTGATGCTACTATTGTAATTAAAGTTACCTTATGAATAATACCTCTGTGTTAGCAGCAAATGTATTCTTTAAAAGTGGTGCTGTAGGCAGTTACCAACAGAACTGATATACATATATGTTTGTTGTTTTAACTGCCAAAAAAGATTTGTAATATTGTACAGACAATCTTGTGATTTACACATCTCTGTCACACTGCAGAGACTGGACAATCCCTCATCTACATCTTAGCTCAACTCTACTACTTTCTGGTTCAACTTTACTGCTTGATGGTTCATATTGCTGCCAATTTGACATTGGTGATGATACTGATGTATTGTCCAATGAACAATCTTAAAAAACAAGTGTACCACCCTCTAGTGTGCTAAAATAGGTTTTTGTTAGTGTAGGAAAATTGTTCAGGCTTGGCTGGCAGCCAAGCCTGTGTTGATTTATCTGGGTTCGGTGAGTGACTCGGGGAAGGCTGAATGACTCACAGGCAGCATCTCTGAGACCTCCCCTACTTCTGGAACTTGCTGGAAACTTCCAGAAGAATGGGTGTGGAGGAGAGGGGGAGCTGTCAGAGTATTCTGAAGGCCCTTACCCATCCCCAACAAATGAATGCAGAGTCAGTCTGGGGGGACTATGGAGAAGTAGCCAGGAGGGGTTGCAGTGCCTAAAAAGGTGGTGTAGGGATCAGTAGCCAAAGGAGGACAGCTGGGCACTAGGACTTTGCTACACAAACAATGGGCCCACAGCCCCTGCCTGTAAATGGCTTTTGCTTTAATCTGACTGAGCCTTTTGTCAGATCACTCAACAGTGTGGCAGCTGGACTTGAGAGATGTAGGTCTGCAATCAGGCTTTGTGCAGGAGGCAGAGGAGAAGAGTATATGTGGACTGTTTATAGTTGTGACCCTGAAGAGGTCTACTGCTTTGGTCAAGTGGGAATTCCATAATATCCCTATAACAAGTTTATTCCCCTCAATAAAACATAAAACAAAGCATTGGACTGTTCTTCTGACTCAAGTGTACTGTGAAGATGCAGAGTGCCTGGCTGTGCAGCTCGGGGTTTCCCTTTCTACTTGCGGTTCCTTGCGCTACACAAGCTTGATGTAGGAGCTTTGTTTCTGTAAATGGGTAGGCTGGCTTATAGAATTACAAGTCCTTTGGCAGAAAATGTTTATGTAATGAATCTCTGCATTTACATGTTTGGCTAGAGCAGCACTATAAAGGAAAACTTAAGTAAGGGTAAAACTCTTCAATAAATCTACATAAGATTAGTCCATGTTCACTTGATTTATCCTCATCTGATTGGCGACTACAGCAAAGCATGCACATTTTCCACAGCCTATAAGTGCAGATTCCAATCAAGAGATGTGGATGGCAGAGGGCTTACTGTTCAGTCATGTTGCATTGTGTCTAATATGATCTAAAACCCACATAAGCAGGATGTTATGTGAGACAAGCTATTTTTCCTGCTACATTATTAAAGATTTATGGAGCATATTTTTTTCCTTCTTTTCAAAACAAAAAGGAGATGAAAGTGACGATAAATTGGTTTTCACTAGAGATGTGTGAATCTGACAAAATCCATTCAACTGGTGATCTGCCAAATCCAGTCCTCTAATCCATTATTCTTATTCTGTCAGATCATGAAGTCAACTAGTATAGAAGCCCCTGGTCCCTTTTTATGAGCTTACTAGAGCATACTAAATTTACATATGCAGATTCCTTTCCACTCGTTCTCTGAGTTCTGGTGAAAAAAACAGTAAATTACATTAGTGTAATTATATCACCTACAGAAAAATAAATAGATATTTTCCACCAGAGGTTAGCAAGTCATGGGGTTGGCAGTCTGTACATGAATTAAGGAGAGCTAATCTTAGGTCCTGAGAGAACTGAAGAGTGGCCCAAAGATCTTATTTCACATAAGGAGCAAAAAAGGAAAGAAGTGATAGAAAAGTTAGCACAAAAAGGGCCCTTAGGTAATTTGATTGGCAGCGGTACCCAATATAGTTGTTCAAAGAATCTGCCTGAGGAGTAAACCCACCAAGAAGATTTTTAAAAAATGCAATATATAATATTTGCTTTCCTGTTTACACACTTACAGTATTACTGAATTTTGTTTTCATATATAGTATTTTAATTTCAGCACCTAAAGACCCACATATATAATTTGTAGAACATATTTGAAGCTTATATTTGAAAACTGTTTTATACATTTCTTCTTGACTATAGCAACCAATCAGATTTCAAATATCCTTTCTGCATCAGTGCTTGTGTGAAAATAAAACAAATATTCTAATCAGTTACTGGGTACAAGAAATCATGATCGGCCCCAAAGTTTTACTGCAGCAACACTGATACTAGTGATCTAGGAATTCAAATAAATATAGGGACAAAAGTACTCAACTGACATGCCCAGAATAGCCAGATATGTTACTGTTAGTTTAATATCCTTTTCTTTTATTTGCTTGATAATGAGTTTTATTGTCAAAGAAAATATATTGTGTGGAGGCCAGGCTAAATTATGTTTTCTTGTTTAGAGGAGTGAAAGGAGCTTTATGAATATACTGTTTTTGTTTCTTTTATGAATAATAAAGGTGAATACTTTTGCAGATACATATCAAACCCGATGGCAAATAAAGTAGCTCACCCCCATCAAATTTAGATGTGTAGCAGTGCCTGGGGAGTTTATTTGGATATGTGTGCAATCCTGCAGATTTATTCATCATAAACAGCTTTAATATCAATAAAAATCGGACCATTCAGATTCAGTTTTACTGAGGGACAATACACAGAGCAACAGAGCATATGCATGAAATACAGATATGATTTCAATATTTTATTCTATTGGATAATATAATTTATTCATATAGTTCTAGTACAATGGGTCAGTGGGTGATAAGAAAATATCACAGACTCTCATATTCATTACTGCCCCTGTTTTCTATCTACATTGTGTTTATTCAGAAGAAGCAAAAATAAAAGAACTGACTGTTCTTCTGGTTGGGTTGACATAATGTTAATATTGTAATTAAGTAGTAGTATTGTAATTCTTCTTCTGCCATGAAGTGCTGGCCCATTTATACTAGTGGCAGGCTAGATGGGTACCCGTCCCACTGTTACGTATACCTTGGCATGGCTCACTTACATCTGCTAAACAATATTCAGTGCGTAATTAATGTACTTATCTAGTAGTTGAATGGGGGGGGCAAAATTTGGCAGAGGGGCCTTTGTTTGGTGACTCTGTCGGCTGCTGGTGGGGGCAACAGCATACATGTTACAAATGATAGTTTTCAAAAAAATGTTATCTATTTGACATTGTCATGAATCAGAATGAATACCCTTTGAGGAAGATGACCAATGTGGTCAAAATAGCTAACAACTACATTTTTATATACCCCTTAAAACAAAACCTAAATTGAAGCTCTATGGAGCTTTTTAACGGTTTTAAACCTCTAACTCGACACTATTTATTAAAAAAAAAGTATAATTCTTCATTTTAATATGTGAAAATTACTGCTCTACTATCCCTTTATAAGTGAAGCAAAGGTGGTTGCTGCCTGGCACCTAAATAGTATCCCAAATACTATAGCAAATACACTATATAATTATGGTGAAGCGCAAACCAATATAACTATATTACTAATATTAATAATTTTATTAATATTAATAATATTATTATATTATTAATATATACAATAGAAAATGAAATACAGTGCCACCCAGTGACTAAAGTGCAAAGTGCAATCCCTGAACATATAAATGAGCAAAACATAAATTCATTAAACATAGTAAAAAATCAAACAGGAAAGAGTCTCTTCAAAATCTTGTGACTAATAAAATCCGTGGAGAACTACACAGTCACTTCATGTGCATAAAGACATACATAAGGTGCTTTACAAACAGTGCTGATATTCGGAACTTCCTTGAATAGAATACACTGCCAGCTTTCACTGTGGGACCATACACCACCACCGGTCACTCTATATGCTCACCTCAATCTTCGACCCCTACTTGGTCAAGCCACACATTCCCCTTATGGGCAATATCCTCCTGGTAGTTAAAATCAGTGAAGCTCCAGACCCAACTCGTTCACAGTGGTGTGTGCAAAAAATAGAAAGGGATACATACTGTTGAATCCTTAAAAACATATTTATTAAAATAAGCCAGAATAAAAACTCACATTTGCAGTCATACCTCCTCTGGCACACTCGGCAATACAGGTAAAACTCTGAGGTATCTCTGGCTGCTACTAATCCAAATGTGCCGAACACCGTTCGAAGGTGCATGCTGACGTCATAGGCTCCTACCGACGCATTTCGTCACAGGCCACATGACTTTATCAAGGGGATTAGTAGCAGCTGTAGAGCATGCTACCTCAGAGTTTTAGCTGGCTGTTTACAATTGTATTGTTCGAGTGTGCCGGAGGAGGTACACCTGCAAATGTGAGTTTTTATTCTGGCGTATTTTAATAAATACATTTTTAAGAATTTAACACTATGTAGCCCTTTCTATTTTTTGCACACACCACTGTAAATGAGTTGGGTCTGGAGCTTCACAGATTTTAACTACCAGGAGGATATTGCCCCTAAGGGGAATATGTGGTTTGACCTAGTAGGGGTCGCAGATTGAGGTGAGCATTCAAGGAAATTCCGAATATCAGCACTGTTTGTAAAGCACCTTATGCATGTCCTTATGCACATGAAGAGACAGATTTTATTAGTCACAAGATTTGAAGATACTCTTTCCTGTTTGATTTTTTACTATGTTTGATGAATTTATGTTTTGCTCATTTATAATTCTTCATTTAATGAAAAAAGGTAATCAGATACAATTGTTGGTATATGTCTGCTTTGTTATATTTTCTGCATGTATAAGGCCACAGCCGACAGTTCATTTCTGTGTGGTCTCTGTAGAGTTTTATTAATTGTTTCAGCCTCTGATATCTACCTGTATTCTTCAAAAATATCCTTTTAACGTCTTCCTAATTTTTTATTGACAGGTTGCAAATTTGCTAAGGCTCTTCCATATTCCTCAGATAAGCTATGCTTCCACCAGTGCCAAACTTAGTGATAAATCACGTTATGATTACTTTGCAAGGACAGTGCCACCAGACTTCTATCAGGCAAAAGCAATGGCTGAGATCCTGCGTTTCTTTAACTGGACGTATGTATCTACTGTCGCTTCTGAAGGAGATTACGGAGAGACTGGAATTGAAGCTTTTGAGCAAGAAGCACGACTAAGAAATATTTGCATTGCCACCTCAGAAAAAGTTGGAAGATCAAATATTAAAAAGTCCTATGATAGTGCTATAAGGGAATTGCTACAAAAGCCAAATGCTAAAGTTGTGGTCCTTTTTATGCGCAGTGATGACACAAGAGAACTCTTGGCAGCTGCTAATCGATTTAATGCTTCCTTTACCTGGATTGCCAGTGATGGGTGGGGTGCTCAAGAAAGCATTGTGAAAGGCAATGAACACATTGCTTATGGGGCAATTACATTAGAACTTGCTTCCCATAAGGTTCAGGAGTTTGACAAGTATTTTCAAAGCCTTAGTCCCAGCAATAATCACCGCAATCCCTGGTTTAAGGATTTTTGGCAGCAAAAATTTCAGTGTAGCCTGCACAACAAGACTGAGAGACCATGTGATAAACGCTTCAATATAAACAGTTCTAATTATGAACAAGAATCCAAAATAATGTTTGTGGTAAATGCTGTATATGCAATGGCTCATGCTCTTCATCACATGCAAAGGACCCTGTGTTCAAACACCACAAAGCTGTGTGATGCCATGAAAACACTAGATGGCAAAATTCTCTACAAGGACTATCTGCTGAAAGTTAACTTTACAGGTAAGCCTTAGAGGGAAGTATTTTCATTTAACTGCACTAAGCCATTTCAAATAATGTGTTTTGTTTATCTGTTTTAATTGGCAATTCTCCATCTGTTTGACCCGCTGGAACAATAGATAGCAAATGTAACCAATATACAGGCAAAGAGATACTTTGGTAATGTGAACTCTGTGATAGCAACATCTACTGCAGATGTTGCACTACATAATTAGAAGCTGAGGGGTATGGATGTTGTAAGTTGTATTGCTTACAATTAAATAGCAGAATACAAACTGCTACTTAAAATTCATTAAGACTCATTTTTTATCGTAAAGGAAAAAAACATAATCCTGTAATTGGAGACAGGGAAAAACAAAACATCAGGAGTTATTGCTGAAGCAGTAAGCAGGAATATGAAAATAAAAGTATACTTTAAAATGTATACAATGGCAACCTTCCAGATGAATTTAAAATCTAGCAGGGGTAAGGGGGCATATGAGCAGGGCCCTATTCAGAGTTTATATAAAAGCTCCCCAGCACACTTTCCAGCTAGTAAGCACGAAAAGCCCACTAACTAATCTGTTCAAATATCTCAGGTAGTTGCAAGCATTTGCAAGTACCGGTATATGTAAAGCTAAACTGTTGCATTAATCAAGTGTGGTCCCTAATTCAAATCTATCTTAGTATATATACATCAGTGCATAAGATCAATGTCACTAAAGGGAGCTCAAGTTTCTGGAGGACATTGAGAACTCAGATTGCTTTATGATAGGGACCACATTTTACATAGGTGCCTTTATGCAGCAGTGTGGATTTACATGCATTTGAAAATGAATGCAACAAAAAGAGTATTGTAACGTGTTAGTTATCAACTAAACAAGCTTTGGCGTTTAAGTGATAACCTTTATTGGCTAACTTCAGTTATTGCGGATGTAAGCTTTATGGATTAATTAGATCCCTTTGCCATGGGTCTATGGGATCCTAAAACCCACCCACTCCAGTGTTCCTTTAAATAGTTCTGAACATCTGGGAGGCAGAAAGAATGAGCGACCGGTAACCACTATCCCAGTGGTCCCATGATCAGAAGCCAGTCCCACTGGCTACCAATCTTTAGTCTGAACTGTGAGCTATGACTGTGCCTAGAGTGAGTCTTTGTGCTGGGAGTGTGCAGTGAGTGCATTCCCAGTACATATACATTAGCTGCCTAGTGCCGCATGAGTGTGGTGTGTGAGTGTTAAAGCCCACCCTTTTTCCACTACACATATGTAATAGGCAGTTGTAAAGGGGTTAAGTTAGCCAAAAAAGGGTATCATTTATACTCCAAACTTATACTTCAAACTTTCTGCTTTCAAAGATTTTTAAATAGTTAGTTTTTAGGGCTGACTAGCTTGAAAGGCTGCTGGTGGGCAACCTTTTCTTTTTTTTTTTTTTCTGTATGTTGTCCTGCCCATGTGCCCCTTTCCCTCTTTTTTGCTTGTTGAGTGGTTGTCATTGTTATTGTGTTTGATTTGTTGCAAAACATATTGGAAATCTATGGCTGCCTTGAGCGATATTTGGCTTCTGTTCATTGCTGTACCATCAAGGAGAAGAGGGCTGCGTCCTGGTAACCTTCCTTGGGTCACTGCATCGCCATAGGTATCATCATTTGTGTAGCCATGTGCCCCTATGGGGGTGGCTAGTAGTTGTGATCCACCTGCCTGCTGCCCTCAATCTCACGATTTCCACACACCCAAAGTCACTGAACAGGCCGGTACTTTGTTTTTGTTGTTTTATTTAGGGGTTAAACTTGGATGGGGATAGGGATGACTGTGGGATGCCCAAGAATTAATCATGGGACCTTCTATATACACTGCCGTATATACACTCCTTCTTCCTCCAGCACATACACTTGCTGACAATTGCTCTTCTCCTTCAATCCTCCAGTACATACACTTGCTGACCGTTACCCTTCTCCTTCAATCCCCCAGCACATACACTTGCTGACCATTACACTTCTCCTTTCTCTCTCCTGCACACTACTTGCTGTTACCGGCCTGAAAAGCAATTTATCAGACCTCCATGACACTTCCTTTTCCACCACAGCTAGCACATGGTGAGGCCTGCTCTTACTGTTAGCAGGATCTCCGGACCACCCATTGTGGGTAAGGGTCAGAGGCTAACAGTTGTGAAGCCATGGACCCTCATTTGTGTACTGTAGCTAAGTACGTTGGTGCTAGCTGGGCACTGGATGAACTACAACTCCCAGCCCATCCATCTTCCAGGCCCCTCCGGCCTGCCTTACTGTCCAGTGGCCCTCCTTCCCCAGCTTGGCTCCTCCGACCTCTACAGACTGCCCACCAACACCGGTGGATCCTTTAAAGAGTCCTCTATGTAGCCTCACTGCTGCTCTTCTGTTCCCTTGTGCTGCTCCAGGAACCAACTCCTCTTGCTGGCTGCACCTGAGTCACCAGGCCTCAAGGTCACCCCCCACCAGACTGGGGGCTCCCTTCCTGGATGAGGCCTCTATAGCACCTCTGCTATACCTCCCTCTTCCACCGGACACTCTCCTCCCCCCTGTTGGGCAGATCACTGTATATAAGGAGGCCTGCCAATCCAGGTTGGGGATTGGTCAGGGCTCCTTAACCTCCTCAGCGGTTATCCCAAGTGTGGCTCGGGGTTAATTTTCATTGCCAAAAGTGGTAAACCCACGCCACACTCGGGATTGCATCGCAGGATCAGGGAAAAGTTATTTACCTCGTCCCCAGGATCCTGCTATGCCCAACCCCTGCTGTGTCCTGCCCGATGAACAAAAGCGATGCCTCAGAATTCCGAGCTCCGTTCCCTGGGCGCGTTGTGTCGCATGCTGGTGGAGCCCGGCGGCAAATTCAAAAAGTGAAGCACACACAACACATACAGTACACTGTAATCTGTAAGATGACATTACTGTATCAAATCATTTTACATCCCTTTTGTCCCTAGTGCTTTGTCCAGTGCCCTGCATGCACTTTTATATTATATGTGCCATTCTTTCTGCCTGGAAACTTGAGAATGTCCATGGCAACCAAAAAGTGTCCCTTTATGTCAAAAGCAGTTCTTGATCAGCTAGAAAACAGCAATAGTAAATAAGAATCATTTGAAGAATTGAGCTATTCGTGGGGGAATTCGTCATCAGACACTGAAAGTGACGACAGCGGCAATTCTGCAACTGAGCAAATTTCAGTGTATTTTATTTGATTACATTATTCAATACATTTTATTATTATTATATTATTATTTTTGAAAATTGTTGATAATTATTTATTATATTTTAATTTATGATTTTGTGTTTCAAACTGTATCATATGTCTACTAGACTCTTGTTTGGACAGATTTAAGTGAGTTATTCCTAACAATTACAGGCCTACAATATAAAACGCCAAATTTCTATGCAAAACAATGTACCGCTTTTAGACGCAAAAATCTGACATAATCACACCGCCAGGGAGGTTAAAGGATAAATTCACCTTTTGTAACAACTTACACCCACATTCAGGGTGTAACATAGAACATGTTGCATATGCATCGGCCCCCGAACCCCCCATTTTCACAGGGAGCGGGGAATTTCTCCCCCACTCTCTATTACAGTCTAAAACACAGTGTTTTGTGAATGGGAAAACTTTGCGGATGTCGGCTTGTAGTTCTCATTGAACTACCAGAATGCTGTTGATCGCTCTAGGTAGTTAATTGGGCTTCCTGCCAGAGTCTATCTGCTTTCCCCATATCAGAGGTACAGGCAGACAGATACACAGAGAGTCTGCAGGACTGTGGCATTACACCTGTGATCTGCTGATTGTGGGTACTATGCTTTACAGGTTGCTAACAAAAAATATATATAAATAAGTATACAGTTTTACCTGCAAAAAATGTGCACTTATTTATTTATTTTTTGAAAAGTGAACTTATCATTTAATAGCAGTAATGGCAGCTATTGCTTCTCTGGCCACTGGATATATGTGGAAATAAATTATTTGAAAAATAGGTTGTGTAGCAAAAGAGAAGTTACTGTTTTTACAAGGAATCTTCTGCCACTTGCAAAGGATGTGTGTAGTGGCAAGGCATCGGGAAATGTGAGTGGGTGTTAATAAGTGGGAGTTGTAACATCTTCATATCTCATCATGGAAATGTAAACAAATGTGTTGCTTTGACAAACTGTTAAGAAATTACACGACATTTTTCTTGCTAATGGTTTTCAATTTAATCTTTAAAATAGAAAATCATATATTTGTAAGTGAGACTTTTCTCTTGTAAAACAAAGTGTGTTAGAAGTGTTGATGCCCTATCTGTTTTTGCAATAAGTACTTACTACATGCATCAAATTCCTAGATATGAGCAGCCTAGATTATTGCAATTCATTCACAAAATGTATTATTCACAGACTGAAGGCATGCCTGATTTTTTTTTAAAAATCTCTATCTCCATATTGTTTAGAAAAATATGCCCGATTCACAAAAAATCAGTTTTTGCTGAATTGCCAACTCTAAAAATTCCACTGAATAGTTTATATGTTGTTAAAGCCCAAGTTCAAGCAGCTATACTCACCTTATCTTCAGCACTGTCCTCAGCAGAGTCACCATTTAACCCACTGGTGCTCAACATGCAACCCCCTGCACTCTGCAGGCTATTGGGCACGGGTCAAACTGCAGAGTGACAGCAAGCTGCCAGGTGCTGAAACGCTGCCTTTGTTCCAGTACCCAGCACTGAAAGAGAGACTGTACTGCAGGTAGAGTTATCTCCACCCACAGTACAAGTCAAGTCCCAGTCTAAGGAGGGGGAGAGAGTGGCGCGAAAGTGTGTAATAGGTAAGTGATCACCAGTGGGATGGGGGTTAACACTTTCACTGCCATGACCACCAATGGGGGGGGCGAAGGTTTACACTTTCACTGCCATGACCACCAATAAAGGTGGATGGAGTTAACACTTTCACTGCCATGACCGGCAATATGGGGGTGGGTGGGAGGGTTACATTGCCAAGACCACCAGCGCAGGGGGGTGGGGAGTTAACTTTCACTGACACTGACCACAAATGCAGAAAAAGGGGGATGGGGGTTGACTTTTACTGCCACTGACACAAAGTGTGTGTTAATGTAAAAGTACTGATGCCAATGTTGAAGGTTATTATTGCAGTCCCTGACAACAGTACTTGGGCATATTATTACACTTACTGACACCCATGCTGGCATTATTGTACTCTAATTTCTTCAGCATGCATTGCGATACACTTCAAAAAAGGCAGCAGGATCTTCATTTTTGGTAGATGAGCTGTGCTGCTATTGTGCGGCCCTCTGGTCTCTTGAGGCCCTCTATCATTTTTAAGTTGACCACCACTGATCTAACTGATAAACTACCTATCCACTTTCGGTGAGCCCAGGGCCCACTTCCTGCACCAGACTCACAGAAATATGCTCCAGGAATTGCTGGTGCTGCTCTCTGCAGTATTCAAGATCTTGGTGTGATTGCAAGTCCACATTTGGGCATCAAGGTAATAGGGATATGCAACATGATTTAAAAACAAATAGACCCATTTGTTGTTGCTATCTACAGCTTTGAAGCTATACATCTCAGTTAGCATAAGCCACTGTTAGCATGGGCACATTAACCATAAATGAGACCTTGCAAGTAAAACAGTGTATTTTCAAACACCTATAAAAGTCAAACCTAAAAGGTGACTATTTCTCTAATATACACACACCAAGCAGTGTCATCAGGCTTGGATACCAGAAGAAAGTGAAATTCGAACTACAGCCTTTGAGATAAGAATATGGTAGGATATGAGGTCGATGTTGGGGCATATGGGTTTGCTAAGAAAACAGAAGGCTGCCATTTGAGGACACCTTTTTAAAACTATAGTTTTATCTTTTAAATGCTCCAAACAGCTATTCCTGTTTATTGTACGTGGAAAGAAAATAAAAGGTTAGGTTATAAAGTTAATCAGGAAGAACAAAAGTCAAATTATACAGTTAGCTGCTTCAGCATTTCACTTTGGCAAAAAAGTTTAAAGGGAAGTAAAAGCAATTCTGTTCTTATTTTTTTTAAAACCCTACTCGGTTTGAATAAATCTCATGTAAAAATGTGCTATCTTGAAATAATAATAAGATAAAGTGACTAGATAATCGTAACAGACATGTATTATCAAAATGGAAAGAGAAATGGTGGACACATAGCAACCCATCAGATTCAACCTTTTACTTTTCTTTGAATGATGTGATGGAGGAGGGATCTGAATGGCTACTATGATTTCATTGTATTTATTGTAAACACAGAAATAAATTATCCAATAAAAAGAAGAGGCTGCAGAGTTTTTCCGTTCTGTTATTCTTTATCAAGAGCAATGAACCGCAATATAATTCTTAAAGCAATCATTCAATGATTTGACTGTAGAAGAATGGGTAAGTACCATGCTTAGGATTTCTTTTAAGCTTGCTGCCGCCCAGAAAAATAAAACCCTCCTATGGAGGAGCTGGTGAGCAATAGGTGTATGTGGCATAGCTAGGCGCTGCTTATGGGGAAGGTGCAAGCTATGGTATATATTGTTAGTGCATTCTTGTGCCCCTTAATAACGTGCATAAAGAATGTAAATGTGTTGTGCAAAAATGCAGGTGAATAAAAAATGTGAAACAGTGTGTGGTTATTATAATACTGCAGCGCATACAGTCCATACAGATAGCAAAAAAGTGTCCTTAGATGTTTTGGTGAGACAATTCTTTAAAATGTAGGCACACCGACCATCCACCAAGAGCACCTAGAACCACTGCCACGAGAACCACCTACCAGCCACACGGATGTAAAATTTCTTAACAGAGTGGTTTTGTAGATTCCTGTGAAAAAACGATAGACATACCTGACATACGCGACGTCATAATATTATTGGTGTGTGACAAAGTGTAAAAAATAAGTGGACGTAAAAACGTGTTGTGTAAATGTAAGAAATACGTGCAATAATTCCCCGTGTTCTTACGTGATTGTTATATATGGTATCGAACGTGGAAGGGGTATTCGTCGCGGATCGATACGGTGTATGTGGATAACGAGTGGTCGAGGAGGTATCCTCCCAAAATAAAAAGACCCGCCGTCGTTCGAATTTTCTTTAGGATTCGTACCATGAATGGGTAAGAAGATGTCAGTTTAGT
>BLSH010047435.1:668523-684381 GCA_018402905.1 Glandirana rugosa | reverse complement strand
CGGCTTCCTGGTCACATACGGCAAGCGTCACACAAGTGTGTCGCTTGTGTGACGCTTGCCGTATGTGACCAGGAAGCCGCAACTCATTTCATGGTTGCAATGAGTGTTAGCTGCTTTTGGGGAAAGTCATCGCTGCCTTGAGTAGGAGCCGAGCAGTGTATCAGCGGTTGGTGTGGGAAGCTGTATGGCGAGACCCTCCGGTGATTAAACAGCAGGGCCATTTGTTGAAAGCGAGTACTGACCCTCCGTAATAGGGGGTCGGTGAGTTCCGGTAAGGGGCTTGAATATTGGGTGATCTTGGTGACGGTGCTCTTGGTGGATGGTCGGTGTGCCTACATTTTAAAGAATTGTCTCACCAAAACATCTAAGGACACTTTTTTGCTATCTGTATGGACTGTATGCGCTGCAGTATTATATACATTTGAACTGTTGGTCGAGCCTGGACCATTCTGCTGGCTGCATGTTTTTTGATCCTATGCTAACTATTTGACATTATAGACCAATAGGGTTTTACACTACTATTTTAAGCGCAGGATTGTTTTGATAATTAGTGTGTGGTTATTACCTCTATATTATGTGAGTGTGAAAGTGTGCCGCAATCTTTGACCTGTGTTCCTCTCATAAGACATCTAATGTAAACATATGACTTTTGCTTAGTTCACACTGTTGACGTTTAAAAGTGCTAGTGCAAAACATATGTGAACATATGACATATAAAGTGATCCCCTTGATTCACAATATTGGTATTTACAAGGGCTAATGCAGTATGGTATTAGTCTCTGGAATTCTAAAACGTGATGGCCAATAGGGTTAATATTAGTGAAATCCAAAACCAATAACCAATAAATTCACATTAAGGGTAAACAGTGCTCAAAGTGCTTATGAAGTCTATTTTTCAGCAGGTCCTTTCCACTGCCTCTCTATACACACAGTTCCTGTTTCCTGTTGTAGGCAATAAATGGTGATCTCAGGTGCTCAGGCGAGTACAGATCAAACATGCTCCCCTATGGATACCCCACTTACCAAACGGCGTCACCCCTGCAGGGGTAAAACGCCTAGAAGCCTGTTTGGTAAGTCTAGGGGTCTCTCTGGTGGTCACGTTGCGGTGGTCTCTGGAATCCTCAGCCATTTAGGTTAATGCCCAGATGTGGGGGAAGATAGAAAAAATGCCCATAGTGTAATCTTTTTTTTTTTAAATGGATAGCTTTATTCTTCCGATAAAACGAATATATAAAATAATTAAATAATAAAATCCAACTTTTTCAAAAACGGTTTCTGTGATAGCAGCCACGGTGGGTGTTGAGTAAGTCCTGCATGCTTCCTGTAAAGGATAGCGTGCGGTCCGCGGCCGATTCTCCAAAACCAGAAGTGATGCAATCACGTGAGTCTGGCTCTGGCTTACGTGTTTCGTTACTGACGTCTTCTGAGGTGTTGTCAGACTCCATAGACTCATAGCTTATATACCATTCGTGGAGGAGGAACGAACGCTAGCATGTTCAACACAATGCTTTAATTTAACAATACAAACCTTTATATCAGCTTGATTTTGTGTGCTTAATGCTTGTTGAGCCTTTCTATATTAAACGGGGAGAGTAAATATTAAATGTACCGCCATGTAAAATAGCGGGACCTAGGGTGGCCACGAGTGGTGGGAGGAGAAAATTGCAAGGAGTGCATTGTTTACAATGGTTGGAGATGGTAACGCTTTGTCCGTCTCTCTATACAAAGCCAGTTTGTATCCTGTAAAACTCCATTCAATATCTAATAGCTATTTTAACACTGGAGTAGGTCCTCCTAGGCAGGATATAAGTATATGACTATGTGTACAAATTGTAAAAAGTCCATAAATATGTGAAACCTGCAAAATGTATTATGTATAAGAAGGATATATATGGAAATGTATATGTAAAAAGTATGCGCCTGCTCACATCTAGTAGGTCTGGAAAGTCTGAATATAAAAACATTATAAAAATATAAATAAAAATATATTTAAATGGGTGGGTGTTGGCTTAAGCCTGATAATAGTACGTAGTACCGTGTTGTCTCATAACAGGACTCAAGGCAGCCCCCAGTGGTGAGAAAAGAAGTGACACAAGTTGTATACATTTCTATAGTTTAAATGGTAAGGCTTTGTCCGTCTTCCTGTGCGAAGCCAGTTTGTATCCAGTAAAACTCTAATCTACATGGAGTAACCATTTTTTCACTAGGATACCTACATATCGACTACTAGCACTACTATACGAAATATTAATTATATAACTATATGTAAAAGATGTGGAAGGCTAAGAATGTGTTGAAATTATACATATATATATATATAAAACCTTGGGGAATATGTTGGAGGATATATACTTATATGTATACTTAAATGTATAATAAATGTGTAATCTGATCGTATCCATGTCTGGCAAGTCTAAATGATAAAACATTAAAAGTATATAAGAACATATGTAAAAACCAGTATTTTTAAAGAAGGGGTCTTGGCTTGAGCCTAGTACCTGATATCGTGCTCTTTAAATAGTGTAGGTTAAGGAAAATTAGACTGCTATACTGTTCGAAGGGATGTGGAGGTATATATAAAATTAATTAATTATTTATGAACATAAAATGCTCCGGACATGTTAATATCTATATAGGCGTATGAAAAGTTGGAGATAAAACAATTAAGGTCTATATCTATATTGAGGCCTCCCAGAAACAAACTACCTAATTTGTATATCCACCTTGTTTCATTCTGGGATATTTTGATCTTTTTGTTGCTTCCACTCCAATGTTCATTCATTTATTCAATCCCATAAAATGTCATTACCGATGGATCTCTCCCGTGTGCCTCCTTAAAATGTCTGGACAGACTATGTTTCAGGTAACCTTTTTTGATATTGTTAATATGCTCTCTTATTCTTACATAGAGAGGCCTGGTGGTTCTGCTTACGTATTGTAGGTGGCACGGGCATTCCACTTTGTACGTGACATGTGTGCTGTTACAGGTTATCAATTCCTTAATTTGTATTGCGTCCCATACACTTGTGATTTGAAGGTTTCCTTTTTTCTTGGTTGTTTTTTACCTTTGTGGTAGGTTAGGCATTTCTGGTACCTGTAGAAGCCTTTCATATCCTTGAAGAGTTTGATCTCATTTGGGGGATTAATGACATTATGCACCAGATGGTTTCTGAGAGTGGGTGCCTTCTAGCATATGAATCTGGGTTTGTTCAGTAGGATTTTGCCAAAAATTGTATCCGTTTTTAAAATGGGCCAGTACTTTTTTACCGTTTTCTCTATTTTCCTGTACTGTATTAAAACCGGTAATAAAAGCTGTTTCTTGGTTCTTATTTTTAGTTATATCTTTGTCTTTATCTTCTAGTAGCTGGTTCCTATCCATCTTGCTCACTGTTTCTTTTATTTTGATCAAGGAGGCTTTTTGATAGCCTTTATCCTCAAACTTTCTAATGATCTGATCTATACATTAAAATCCTACAGCTTTTTGTAGTTTCTCCTCAGTCTCATCAGTTTTCCTTTGGGAATATTATTTTTCCACCTAGGGTGGTGGCAACTTGAGACTGGGATGTAGCCATTTTTATCTGTTGGTTTAAAGTAAGTTTTAGTGGATAATGTCCCATTAATGTTTTCTATTTGTAAGTCTAGATAATCCACTTGCTGTTTATCATATTTGCCTGTGAAACTGATACCATAACTATTTTTGTTAACATCTTCCATAAACATCTTCAATGATTCCTCTGTTCCTTTCCAGATCACAAACTCATCATCAGTGTATCTCCTGTAGAACTTAAGTTGTGGATAGTTTTTACTGTAAATATATTTTTCTTCCCATAGGTCCATAAATAAATTTGCCACACTTGGTGCATAACGGGCCCCCATTGCCACTCCCTTCGTTTGGATGTAATACCAAAAATAATTGGATTCTAAGCAAAGTTTAAGTCCTTCCAAGATTAAATCAATTTGTGTTTATTTCATTTTTGTTCTTTCATGTAGGGCTTTGTTGACTTCTTTTAGGCCATCTGCTTGCTTAATGCTGGTATATAAGGCATTTACATCTATAATGGCTAATAGGCATTTATTGAGGTTTGGAATACTTAATATCTCTTTAATTAGTTGCAAACTGTCTCTCAAGTAAGATCTACCTTCCTTTAGTAAGGGTTTCAAGTATTGGTCCAGGTATTCACCCAGTCTGGAAAATAAAGAGTCTATGCCATTCACTATAGGCCTGCCTGGAGGTTTCTCCAATCTTGTATGGATCTTAGGGACGTAATATATGATAGGTGTCTTACTAGATTCCGGGATCAGATACTTTTCCTCTTTTTTATTTAAAATTCCTTTTTCCTTTCCCTTCTTAATTAAGGCCTTTCATTTTTTCTCAAATTTCTTCTTCGGATTGTTTGGTAGTTTGCGGTATGTATTCTCCAATTTGTGGAGATTCTTCATCTCCTCCAAGTAGTCCTTTTTGTCCAATATGACCAATCCACCTCCCTTATCCACTGGTCGTATTACCACATTTTTCTTTTTACCTATTGATTTGATCTTCTGCCAGATATGTCCTTTATTCCTTTTTCCATTTCCTATCTTCTTAAGATCTTGTTCCACCATTTTTTTAAAAGCTATTAGACAGTCACCCCCTGACGTTTGAGGGTTAAACACTGACTTGTTTCTCAACTTTGTATGTATATAATCCATAGGTTCCTCAGGTCTAGATTTATTTTGGGTTGCATAAAATCGTTTTAGGTTGAGTTTCCTCATAAATGTTTGTAAGTCTATGTAAACCTCAAACTCATCTAGCAGTTTCTCAGGTGCAAATTTCAGTCCCAGGTTGAGTACTTGTAGTTCCTCTTTTGTAAATTCTGTGCTGCTCAAGTTGTAGATACCAATTCCTAGTGTTCTCTCTTTCTTTTTCTTCTTCTTTCCTCCTTGTTTCACTCTCTTCTGTTTTCTCTTGCTGAGTGATCTGGTGTGTAATCCTAGGGTGGTCCTTGATTGTACTGTCCCCCATGGGCCCTGGTGGGTGACCGTGGGTATGGGGTGGTCTGTTACCATCTCTGTGCTTTGTAATCTCTCCTGCCCATGTTTGGTCCTTGGTGCCATCTTGGTCCTCTATCTTCCCTCCTGTATTCTGGTTGTTCTCTGCAACCACGAGGATGGTTCCAATAGGGCTGTGCATTTTTCCATTCTTCTATCCTGGGTGGTCCATGATGGTTCCATCTTCCCGGGGGTCTGTCTCTCCAGCTCCCTTGAAAACCCCTATATTCCAGATTTCTTTCTTGTTGCCAATGTGGGGCATAACCCCTATCCCTAAGTGGAGAATACCTATTCCGTGTGGGTATATTGAAAGGTTCCAATAGGGCTGTGCATTTTTCCATTCTTCTATCCTGGGGGGTCCATGATGGTTCCATCTTCCCGGGGGTCTGTCTCTAAAGGTCCCTTGAAAACCCCTATATTCCAGGTTTCTTTCTTGTTGCCAATGTGGGGCATAACCCCTATACCTAAGTGGAGAATACCTATTCTGTGTGTATTGAATCTTGGGATGAGTGGTGACCTGCCCCTATTAGTAGGTCTAGTTCTGGCTTCTACTGGCCTATCGACCAATTCCTGTCTGTGTCTTCTTATCATGTCTTATCATGTCTTCTTACACAACACACACCGTGGTTGCTATCACAGAAACCGTTTTTGAAAAAGTGACAATTGGATTTTATTATTTAATTCTTTTATATATTCGTTTTATCGGAAGAATAAAGTTATAAATTTTTTTTAAAAAAAGGATTACACTATGGGCATTTTTTCTATCTTAACCCCACATCTGGGCATTAACCTAAATGGCTGAGGATTCCAGAGACCACCGAAACGTGACCACCAGAGAGACCCCTAGGATTACCAAACAGGCATCTAGGCATTTTACCCCTGCAGGGGTGACGGTAAGTGGGGCATCCATAGGGGAGCACATTTGATCTGTACTTGCCTGAGCATGTGAGATCACCATTTATTGCCTACAACAAGAAACAGGAACTGTGTGTATAGAGAGGCAGTGGAAAAGACCTCTGCTGAAAAATAGACTTCACAAGCACTTTGAGCACTGTACACCCTTAATGTGAATTTATTGGTTATTGGTTTTGGAGTTCACTAATATTAACCCTATTGGCCATCACGTTTTTGAATACCAGAGACTAATACCATAGGGCCATCCTGCAAGCTCCCTGCAACTATGTGAAATGCACGTGGTTGTGCCATGCTAGTGCCAGGTTTAAGAGGTTAAAGCAGGCAACAAGTAGGTGATTCAATGGCTCCTGACCACCTGTCAAATGCTTTCTGAAGAACTATCTCAACACATACCACTCTTAGGAAACTAAAACTGTTGATCCTGCCAGTAAACATGCTCTAGGTCTGCTTCCTATGTTAGGGTGGCAATGCTGTAAGGTGTATGTGGGGTTATCCACAGCATTTTCACCCATTCCTCCAAGCCACTGAAAGTTAACAACAGTGCTGCAGCCACTTTCCCCAGTGGCTCAGGGTTGTTATGGAGAAAGGACACTCACACAGCAGTCATGGCCAGTATGTCCTTGTCATTCTTACGTGATAGTAGCTGCATTCCTGGTGGAGATTGTCTGAGCTTCATTGCCTGATGCAAGGAACGATGGGAAATTTAGTGCAGGAGCAGTTTGTGTCATTGGAAATTATGTTCCAGTGCCACTTCTGCACACTTACAGCTCCCTACTATTCTGAACAAGAAAGAGAGAAGGAAGCAGTCATGTGTTGGCTTTAATGGGTCATTGTGATACAAAGTATGCTAACGGACAGCATATAGATATAAGGGTTGATTTACTAAAGCTGGAGAGTGCAAAATCTGGTGTCACTCTGCATAGAAACCAATCAGCTTCCAGGTTTTTTTGGTCTAAGCTTAATTGAACAAACTGTAATTGAAACTGATTGGCTATTATGCACATCTGCATTAGATTTTGCACTCTATAGTTTTAGTAAATCAACCCCATCGTGCTATGCCTGCATTGCAACTTTATATTTGTATCGTACAGGATTTGTGCTTGTTAAAATATCCCTATAAACATCTGCCGCATACGCTTGGTCAATAATTTACATCTTTAATGGATGAACTTTCAGAGATATTCACGCTAAGTATTTACTTGTGTAGATTCTTGCTTATACATAATAACACATGGACAGAAAATTTTCATTATAATATATTTCCCTTTATTTCCAAGAGCATATAGTGCAGTACTTCCTGTGAGCTCATTATAGAAAAGCATGGTAAGTCATGTCTATACATAAAAACATGTAAAAATAACTGTCTTGCAGATGGAGCTATAAAATAAGTGTTCTGATGTATTGTGTCTAATGTATTTCCACTTCAAAGTTCAGAATGTTACTTTGAATTCCCTCTGCCTGCATGATTAAAGATTTCTGGTCTGCACAAGTGAATGTCTCTTAAGACAAGGTTCTGTTAGGGAAATAATACATGCAATTACACATAGCTCATTATAACTGGCAACTAAAATGAGTTTTGTTACATTTATTTACACATCTACTGCATTTCATTATCACTGTTACTGAATAAGATCAGGCTACAGCCACAGTGAGCCGCCAAAATCTATATTGTTTAACAGTATATCTATTTTTGTCATTTGTTATTGTCCACTAATCATTTTTTGACACATTCTAGCTCAAGAGTAGAGCCAAAATAGCCTTCAAAGCTATTGAGATTATTGTCCGAGAATGGCAGATTCTAACGCAAAGGCTACAATAAGATAGACATTTGATATTTTGATAAATCTTTGTGTACGCTGAGTGCTTTGCAGCTTAACATCGTCTTTATGTTTGAAGAACGAAAGTTACTGTTCTACGAGTCAGGAAAAGGTCAGCCATGAGTGATGTAGAATTGGATCACTACAATTGAGTTGAAACAGATTGCTAGTTAACCAAGATCACAAAACAATCATGTAGCTTGGGTCATCAAGGAAAATAACTATCGAGCCTATTACAAAAGACTTGCGTCAAGTGTTTCCCATACTGTAAATAAAGGAAATCATTGGTGAACAAATGGTGAATTTTTGATTTTCAGTAAATATTATCTATCAGTTGCATTTTCATTCTGATACAGAGTTAATAAATTCTAAAATTTTCTATCTAGCTCGAATGAGAAATACAGGACCTACAGTGTATTTAGACATGTATGTGATCAATGAATATAAGGCCCCTTTCACACGAACGGATAGAAACAGCTGATCTGCCGTTGCTATCCGTTAGTCAGATAAGGCACAACGATTACTTGCATTTGTTACATTCCGATTAGCTACGGATACATGCTGCTGCGGTGGAAACATTGTTAACATTCTTGACATTCCTGAAGTGCTTCCTATTGATTTCTATGCTTGTTGCCATTGCTATCCATAGCTGACACAGTTTAGCTGCAGATTCGTGCAGATAGGTGCAGATAGGTGCGGTTAGCTGCATAACATCGTTCCTGGACGCATTCCAATCCATTTTTTCTAAACGTTCGAAATTGTCTGTAACAAAACCGTTGCTAAATGCAGAGTGTGAAAGGGGCCATAGGAAAGCATTGTCACAGTATAGCTGCGGTAGATAACTTCATCTATCCGCAGCTAAAAGCTGGAATCTATCCATTCGTGTGAAAGGGGCCTTACAGTATATTGACTGATTTCCAGAAAAGTAATTATGTATTGCAAACAAAGGAACTGCACAAACATGTATGGTTGTACTAAAAGGAAATAGGCTGTTCATTTTGCAGGGGAATTTTCCCTCAGCTTAGTGAATGTATTTAAAAATCACTTTGCAAAAAATAGCCAATCATGTGCAAGGAAAATAATAACAAAAAAAAAGTATGTTTGCTTGATTGTGATTAGATGATGGAAGTCAGCAAAGCTCCACCTCATTTACTAAGCTAAGGTAACATTCCTTGCAAAGTGAACAACTTAGTTGCCTTTATTAAATCTACTACACTGTGTGTAAACCATTTCAATTATTATTTTGGATAAGTATTACAATACATTTCAAAACCAGTGAAAATGAAATATATATACCAAAGTGCATATGTAGTAAAGTTCACAGTAGGGCAAAAATAACCCCTAATTAATTCAGTGTTCAATACAAAATTGTAATGATCGAATATATATAATATCTAACTGAAAATTACTGCGTTATCACCAATACATAAGTGAGCAGCTCACATTCCAATGCCAATAAAATTGTGCAAATAATAAATAAATATATAGTGCAGCGCTAATTATCATGAAAAACTAAACTAGTACTGTAATAAATGCTTATCAACAGACCGAAACAGTCAGAAAGTGCAAAGTGCAATATAGCAAACCTCTATAACCATGAAAAACAAAAAGTTTTGCAATGATCAAAAAAGTAACAGTTCAATCTGTGCAAACAGTACTTTCAACATGTAATCCAATGAAGTGAGTGTTGAAAAGAAGAAACAGATCCACTTTGTGCAAATGAGATGAGACCAAAATCCACCAGAGGATTCATCCAAGGATGTGAATTCACCACCCGGCGGAAGGGGGTATATACTCTTAAAAGCGTGGACTCTATTACCCATGGTAAAGAGTCAATAAGGCTTATGCAAGGAACAACACGTGGAAGTTGGAAGAAGTGATCACTGGAAGTCCACCAGAGTGGCGATGCCGGACCATAAAGCGATATCCAAAGGAGTAGTATTGGAACTTCACAGATATGATGCCAAGTATATCACCAAAAGTATCACAGGCTCCATCGTGCATAGAATAAAAGGATGCTCCGCATAGTGTAAAATCTTTAAACAATGGTATTTTAATAAATGTATAACGCTTACATTTAAGTAGATAAAAACAGGCACATCAAGGTATCTTTACATGCGTAATATCCAAGGATCCAAACGCACAATATCAGGGGACAAATTCAATACGACCCGACATGTTTCGACCAAACGGTTATCATCTGGGGTATTCATTTAAGAGCACTGTATGCACAGATTGAACTTTTACATGAACATTTTTTGATCATTGCAAAGCTTTTTGTTTCTCTTTATTATAGACGTTTGCTATATTACACTTTGCACTTTCTGACTGTTTTGGTCTGTTGATAAGCATTTATTACAGTACTGGTTTTAGTTTTTCATGATAATTAGCATGGCACTATATATTTATTTATCAAATATATATAATATTCCATGTGCAAAGAAAATATAAAGATAATAAAAGTAAAATGTAACAGTCCTCTTACAGTCCAATAACAGTCCTCTTTAACCACTTCAGCCCCAGCCGCCGCAGTTATACTGCGGCAATGCGGTTAGTTCCCGCGAATCGCCATCATTGTACCTCGGTTGCGGGAATGGGTTTTGTGGGCGCGCGTGCCCACTGGCCAGTGGGGGAGTCAATCAGCTGGTGGGGCAGACTCGATGTCCACCAGCCACCCGCGATCATTCCCCACAGTAACAGAACGGGGGATCTGCCTGTGTAAACCAGACAGATCCCTGTTCTGAAAGGGGAGATCACACAGATCCTGTCTTTCTGCTATGCAGAAAGACGGATCTGTGTGTTTCCTCAGTCATATAGTCCTCGATACAGTTAGAAACACCTCCCAGGAAACACAGTTAACCCTTTGATTGCCCCTAGTGTTAACCCATTCCCTGCCAGTGTCATTAGTACAATCACAGTGCATATTTTTAGCACTGATTACTGTAACAATGTCACTGGTTCCCAAAAAAGTGTCAAAAATGTCAGTTAGGTGTCCGATCTGTGCGCCACAACGTCGCAGTCCCGCTAAAAATCACTGATCGCCGATATTACTAGAAAAAAAAATAAAAATGCCATAAATCTATTCCCTATTTTGTAGATGCGATAACTTTTGTGCAAACCAATCAATATACGCTTATTGCAATTTATTTACCAAAAAATATGTAGCAGAGTACATATCGGCCTAAACTGATGAATACATTTGTGTTTTTTTTTACTTTTTTTTTTATTGGAAATGTTTTATAGCAGAATGTAAAACATTTTTGTTTTTTTTTCCAAATTGTTGCTCTTTTTTTGTCTATAGCGCAAAAAATAAAAAACACAGAGGTGATCAAATACCATCAAAAGAAAGCTCTATTTGTGGGAAAAAAAGGGCATCAATATTGTTTGGGTACAACATCACACGACTGCGCAATTGTCAGTTTAAACGACGCAGTGCCGTATCACAAACAATGGCCTGGTCATTAAGGGGGAAATCCTTTCCGGTCCCTAAGTAGTTAAACAATGAAAAAAATGTGATGATATTCCCAGTGATGTCTTAATTAAGAAAAAACACCATAAGGTATCCACCACCGTATGTGTCGCATCAGACCCATTTCTATAAGGTGGAAACTCACCAAATTTACTTGCCTATCACTCTCATGATTAGGTTAGTAAGCCATAAGAATCATGATTAAGCCCCCCGGGGTCGAGTGAAACGTGTTGGGGATGTGGCCTGATTGGAGTCCAGGCTGAGGTTGCCACTCTACTCACCTCTCCCAGATATCTTGGATGTGCGACTTCCAGGGGCTACTCCTTTCTTCTTTAAGCCATAAGTTGTTCAAAGATTCCTTTATAAACCAATCCACTTCTTCACAGTTCCTTGCAGAAAAGGTGCATATCCATGGGTACATGAAAAAGAAAGCCTCCACTCATGTAATATTGTAAAGCTCAATCTTTAAAGTGGTTGTCTTTCTACAAGGAATTGTGGAGAAGTGGATTGGCTTATTAAGGAATCTTTAACTAACTTATTCTTATGGCTTACTAGCCTAACCATGAGAGTGGTAGTCAAATACATTTGGTGAGTTTCCACCTGATGGTAGCAGGTCTGATGCAACATATACGGTGGTTGATACCTTACAGTGTTTTTTCTTAATTAGGACCTCACTGGGAATATCATCACATTTTTTTTTCATTGTTTAAAGAGGACTGTTATTGGACTCTTGTTTTATTTTTCTGACATTTTAATTTTACTATCTTTATATTTTCTTGGTATATTATATATATTCAATCATTACAATTTTGTATTGAACGCTGAATTAATTAGGAGTTATTAGGGGTTATTGTTGCGCTACTGTGCACTTTGCTATATATGCACTTTGGTATATATATTTCATTTTCACTGGTTTTGATACTTATGGTTGTAAGTAGCAGCATTGGTTGTCATTTTTCTTTGTTATTTGGAGCGAGGGAGATCACTATTATATCACAATACATTACTATCTTTAGGAGAATGTAAAAAGTATCTGAGGTCAAAATGTAAAAATATATTCTTTTCCACATTGTATTTTCATGATCCTGAAGTTTGTAAACTTACTATGTGAAGCCTCACACATTTACTTCCTTGAATTCTGTGATACGCATTCCCTATGCCCTGTTGATAGGCACTTCTGTGTCACAGAATTCACAGAGCTTGCCTTCTGAACTAGAGAGGTGCTGAGAGGAGGAGTTTCAGGAGGTGGAGTCTGTACAGGAATCACTGCTTGCAGACAGCAAGGTACCATGGGATATGAAGTCCTCAGAAATTGAAAGTAAACAGCAAAGGAGAGGCTGCAAAGCACGCAGAAAGTCCAGAAAGAGATGGACAGCAGATAAGCAGCACTCATAACATGGAAGGAGATTTTTCAGGAAAGCTTATACTGGATTGTCTAAATAACTATTGTGTGTACTGCTATTGCAATGCTGATGTTGTAATATGAAAGCCTGTGCTGTGATTATAGAACTCCTATTAGGCTTTAGAAGGTTTTAGGGATGGTAATCATGTCTTTACTAAGCAAAAATGTTAGTTTTAAGGCTGATGCAAATACAATTTACATAACACATTTTAACACCATTTTTAAGAAGGTACAAGGGTTTGGTAGCACCATTAGAGTGTTAGAGCAAACCTGTGTTTACCCCCAACCATCAGCAAAACCTACCTTTCTATAACCCCCCCCCCCCCCATTATGTTCATCTGCCAGTACTTAGAGGCATAGAGGAGTATGTGACTGATTTCTCTATTTCCACTATTCATATGGGACAACATTTGGGCTTAGAGACTGGTCCAGTGGTGTCACATTTGGGTGGAGAGAGAATTCTCAGCCTTGTGTAAGCTCAGACTACAGGAACTCAGAACGTGTGCAGGGCTTCTTTTTCTAGCTTCAGGCAGCTGAGCACTGTGGTGGAACAGTGAAGGAAAGGTATGTATATGGTGCTGAGGGACTGCTGTGGCAGGAATAGAAACCTATGGTCAGGTTATTATTAGCATATGTACCTTCCATTCCCAGTGATGACCAGTTCTTTCATTTCTTCTCAGGGGAATCTGCCCAATAGGATCATGGACAGCAGTAAAAACCTTACTGAAGCATTTACCCTTGCTAAATGTCTCCAAAGCTAAAAACTGATTTAGATGGAGTTGGACTTTTGAATTAGCAATTGCAAAGTCCATATTCTGGTCTAAAAAGCACACATTTTTTCTTATCCCTACTCCTTAGTGTAAAATATTTGGGATACAGTACTGCCTGCAGATCAGCCAATTATATTTCACTAATTACAGTGACATCTGGTTGCTGGGACTGTTTCTGGGGAAGAAGTAACCTGGTAAATTAACCATAAATGACTGCTCTGGCGGTCAGAGAGCAAAGCTAAACTGCTGGAGGCCAGTGGTGTGAAAAATCACTAATACTAGTCTCTGTCCACTGACATAGATGATAGGCTTTGTATTATTTGCGGCTTTTCAGATGGTTTTTCAGTGGTTATAGAATATGAGAGATGATGAGTTCTACATTGCAGGTTGATCCTCAAATAATGAGTTACTGCACTGACCAGATTTGTTCAGCACAGTAACTGAAATTATGGATCTTTAGATAACAATAGAAATACTCATTTAATGACAGTTTACATAAGAATCATACAAAAATTTTAAGGGGGTACTGATTAAGGTATCCCACATAGGAGCCAATTATCATTGCTTTAAGATAATGCAGTGCAACTCAAAATGACATTTATTTGACAGCATAATGACATATTATCAGATTTCATTTTAAAAAAAAAATCATGTTTAACTAAATGTATTTAACTTATTAGAACATTAATGTGCAATTGTGCAGTAATAATGAAGATCAATTAAAATTATGGAATAATCACTCATCTATATACTGTAAACTTGCTATTTCTGAGGTTTTGTTAATTTCAAAGAGTGCATAAAGCTCTAAGGAATTGAATGTCATCTTGTGTAACAATAGCGAAGGCAATGGCCTAGAAATGACCTGTTGCTGACGCCATTCTTACTATTACTGGAATATGAGCATTTTAGTTACATGCGGTGTGTGTCCCACAGAGCTTGGTCCCTAGACATCATAATATTCACTATGTATTTACACCTCTGATGTACATTCTTTGTGATGTGTTGGTACACCTTCAGGGCAGGCCTGAGTCAGACAATATGTTGTTCTTAAATGGATTGTTGGAAATACTGTTTCTTTGTTGCCGTTACTCTCATTCATATAAATAACACAGTAACACAGTAATCATTCTATATAAGTACTTTGGAATTATAATTCGACTTAATTAAAGGTAATAAGTAAAAGGAAGGTCAAACAAGGACTAATATAAATAAGAGAAAGGATTATATAGCCTCCTCTCTCTCTCTCCTCATTGGCTCACTAGCTGTGATTGAAAGCCACCAAGTAGGAGAAAGAGTCCCTGAAGATCTGAGACTCTCACGCACATTGCTGGATGGAGAGGGAGCTCAGGTAATTGGGGGAGGGGATGGGGGGGCTGCAGCACACAGAAGGTTTTTTACCTTCATGCATAGAATGAAACTCTAGGAAAATGCTTGTTGGGTCTTCTGGTAGAGATTGAAATGAGCTCTGTTTAAAAGCTATTTACCTGCTTACTGTATTTTTGTGAAAAATAAAGTGGTCTTACAATGGATGAACACTGCTCCCATACTCATCTCTGACTGAAAGAGGGTGATAAACTAAGCTTTAAAGTTACACAGGCTGACTAATTAAGCCAGAGGGTTTCCTAAGAATTTTAAACAGATATGGGCAGAAAGGGTTGCTATGTGAACTCTTAGGCCCCTTTCACACGATCGGACCGCACGGATCCGCCTGTCCATTTTTCAGGCGGATCTGAGCGAGCCACCCATGAGCAGACAGATGTCAGAGGAGATGTGTCCGCTGCCATCCGTCTGCCATCCGATCCGTCAAGCTCCGATAAAATAGGTGTATGGGTGATACGTTCACCATCCGTCCAGCAGATCGGATGAGATCAGATGAAAACGGACAGGCGGTCGATTTTCATCTGATCTTCCCATAGGAAATAGCGGGGCTCTGACAGATGCGTCCCTGCACAGAGAGCAGAGCAATCTCCCGCTGAGCTGGCAGACCCCGCTGAGCGGATCCACTCCGTGTGGAAGGAGCCTTATAATCCCCCTCTTACTACCAAGCAAGCCTTTTTTTCATTGAAACTTCATTTTGTATCTCAATGAAAGACATAAAACCTAGATAACAGAAACAAGAAATTTCATCCGCCATTACCATTGCTGCTTTATGGTTTGACTGGTTCCTTTTTCTTCCTTTCATTTGTTTGTTTCACCCTACCTGTTTATGATAAAAACTTGTGTAGCCAGGTGTGTAACTACAGGGGTTGCAGGGGTTTCAGTTGCAACGTCCCTGCGTAGACAGTCTCGGGGCGATAAAGGATACCCTTCTAGTCTACTTTTAGCTGGCGGACAGGCAAAAGTAGACTAGAGTAGGCTAGACGACCTGCCTACCACTTGCATAGTGGGTATGTGGATAAAATAGCCTCGAACTGCCTAGCCTACCGTCTGCCTACCGTCGCCTGTGTAGAGGAGACT
>BLSH010047435.1:654515-668513 GCA_018402905.1 Glandirana rugosa | reverse complement strand
GCCCCCCCCCCCCCCCCCCCCCACAGAGCTGCTATCTCTCTCTCCTGCCAGCTGCTGTAAAAGATGTGTCATGATGGAGAGATGGGAACAGGTCAGTAAATTTGTCATTTACCGGCTCCTTCCTTTTCTGAATGGACAGAGTAAGTGATTGGTACCAATTGGTTCATTCATAACTGAAGCATAGTAAACTGTTTTTACTATACTTCCGTTTCTGAATGAATGGGAGGCTCGGTACACAACTATTCCAGTCTATTCATTCTGTGCAGCTGAGGTTAGACAGATGGAGATTGAGGGCTGAGGTTTGTTTAGACCCCTGATATCTCATCAAAGCCCCCCAACAGAGCTCTTAAAAAAATTGTAAAAAAAAAAAAGGAATAAAATTGTAAAAGAAATAAAATGAAATGGTAAAAGAAAAAATAAAATTAAAATAAAAATTAAAAACTACAGACACCAGTAAGGGAACTTTCAGGATTGCAAAGGTTGCAATTGTGACCGGGCCCTGGCATTTCCCCATCATGCAAAAGCCCAAAGATGACAGAAAGGGGGCCCGCTGCAGAACATGTGAAAGAGTCCCGCTGCAGGACCGTAATAAAGAGACCCGCGATAGGAGTAAAGGGCCCCAGGATCAGTGGGAAGAGGGAGGGCAATTTCTTGCCCCGGGGCCCTGAAGGTTCTAGTTACGCCTCTGTGTGTAGCAATAGTGTGTCTTATTATCCTCTTCAGTACAAGCACTGTATGTTCTGCATATATTTCTTACACTGTAAAAAGAATTTCTCCTGCACCAATTATACCTCTGTAGATGCTAGGTTGCTTCAAAAAAAAAGAAGCCGCAGAAGATTCACAAAGCACAGCTCCACAGAATAAATCAATCAAAAACAAGAAGATGCATGCAGTACAGATTCATTGCAAGCAAGCTGCACATTGACATCACCAAATCTCTTGAGCCTAGGAACACAGGAAGAAGTACTCCTTACATTGCAGATATACATCTATGAGGCTGTGTGCACAAGAGTGCCTAGGCATCCTCACATTTCTGGAGGAATTCCAGATTAAGACTGGGATCACACTATTACGAATTGGAAGTGGGTTTCCCTGCATCCAATTTACATGAAAGGAGCCTGTGACCGGCTCTCTATGGAACTGGTTCACACAGCTCCAGGATGGCTGCAGAGCGAATTGCACAGGGGTGCTGTGCGTCTTCTGGCCCATTTCAGGTCCGAATTCAGACAAAAATTTGGACTGAAATCAGACCTGAAACAGTGAACCAGGACGCACCGGACCCCTGCTGTGAGCTGCTCCGCAAGGAGATGTGAACCTAGCCTTAAAGTAAATCTTTCAGGTTACTGCTTAGGTACCATTTTTAGTTATTTCCCTATAACCTAACACATTTTACAATTACATCTTAAAATTACCATATACAAATTCACATAGACTATTGTAATCAAGCTCTTTACCCTAGGTTCTCCTCTCGCTAAGTAGTTCAGTTTTTATATTAAGGCAGTTCAAAAAGCCTTGACTATGCCACTGCATAGTGTTGGGTGGAGTGCTAACCTTGAGGATAACTATATAGAAGTCTAATTATTCTTTAAAACAACCCTGTCAGCACAGTCACTTGTAAAGAAAAAAGAAGCACTATACTTTAGTTATAGTACAGTTTGCTGACAGGACCATCTTAAAGTAGCTGAAAGAGATGTAATATCTAGTTGGAGAAATGTTACTGTAAATGTATTTTTGTAACTAGTGAAATGTTAAGCTGTATGTCCAGCCCAAACTTTTTTATGGGTAGATTGGATAAGGATTAAAGGAGTTGTAAAGGCAGAGGTTTCTATCTTAATGCATTCTATGCATTAATATGAAAAAATCCTTCTGTGTGTAGAAGCCTCCCCAGCACCCCCTAATACTTACCTGAGCCCCTTCTCTCTCCAGCAAAGTCCACGAATGTCTAAGCCATCTGAGACACTCCTCCTGAGACACAGCAGCGGCACCATTGGCTCCCGCGGCTGTTAATCAAAGTCAGTCGGCCAATCAGGGGAGAGAGGGACGGGCCATGTTGGGGTTCTGTGTTTGAATGGATACACGGAGCATTGACTCGGTGTGGGTGCCCCCATAGAAAGCTGCTGGCTGAGGGGGCACTCGATAGAAGGGAGGCACTAAGAGCAGCAAAGAGGGACCCGAGAAGAGGAGGATCCGGGCTGCCTTGTGCAAAACCAACTGCACAGAGGAGGTAAGTATGACATGTTTGTTACTTAACCACTTGCCGAACATCCACTGTATAATTAAGGCGGCAATTCGGCTCTCCTGCGCGGTGACTCAATGTTCGCTGGCGACCCACGATCGCGGTACACAGAGGCAGAATGGGGATCTTCCAATGTAAACAAGGCAGATCCCTGTTCTGACAGGGGGCATCATGGAGATCTGCTGTTCTCAGTGATCAGGAACAGTGATCTCTGTAATGTTTCAGTGAGCTCACCCCCCACACAGTTAGAACACACCCAGGGAAAACAGTTAACCCACTTGATCACCCCCTAGTGTTAACCCTTTCCCTGCCAGTGTCATTTATACATATACAAAAAACGTTATTGCAAAAACTTTGAAAAATGTTGAAAAACTCACTACAAAGCTACTGACGTTTTTGTAACGTTTTTAAAATGTTGTGTGTGCATAAAACTTAATGCACACTTAAAACAGAACACACCTAAACATATTACACTATGTGTAAGGATATTGAATGAATTTACAATAGCTAATGCAATAGTTCTAACACTGTTACCTACATTATCTGTATTATTTTTTTTTTTTTTAGTTGTTCTGCTTTTAAAAGCAAGGACACTAAATTATTTCAGGGTTTTGCAGTCAAGAGATGTAACTTCATTCAATTGTTTCAACATTTGCTAAAAAAAAATTTAAAAAAAGATGGGTTTATGTACCTTGTAAATTAAATGCCACATTTGTGCTTGTGCTTCCACTGTAAATTAGAAAAGGCTTTTAAATTCAGATTAAACATTGGGGAGCCACAATATTTTATTAGCCTAATTGCTGTTAAATGAGTGGCTTTTCTCTTGCAGTGTTTATCTAATTAAAGCTTCCTCTCCCTTCCTCCAAGACAGACACCAGGCATTGAGAATTGGGTCTGAAAGCTGTACTAGGGCAACAACAAAGCATTCTCACTTTATATACAGAGACCGATACAGCCGATGCGCAGTGAGTTTGGCAGCAAATCGGATTCAAACCCATGTCAGTCTGGTCAGTGATTTGAAGATCACATAGAAAGTAGAAAACATTGTGTCCGGAAGCTGTACTATGCCTTACTGGTTAACAATTTGTGCTGGCATATGGGAGTCTTTCATCTGGAACTTGAGGTCTCAAGTGATTGCTGAACAGGCAAAGAAACATACATATCAAATTTTGTTTCAAGAATATTTCTTTTCATCCATCACTATCTAAAGCTTGCACCCCCTACACCTATCGTACTGTTCAAGTTTGGAAAAGGACATTTGAGGCAGTGCTTCCTTTCCATGTCTCCTTCTTTAATCTAAGTGACATTCTGTAGACGTTAAGGAGTCAACTGTGTATATTTTGCTGTATCTTGTCTCATTTAATAAATGCTATGGTTGATATTTTTGAACCAGCAAAATTTTCATAAATTCAATTCAATTGTTCACACTTTGCAAAGAAAATGTATGTGGACTGCTTTATCCTGAAAATAACACCTATATGAAAAGACAAAACCTATTTATATATCATCATATTTCCTTAGCTTCATATGTGACCCTCTTTCCTAATGTGGACATTTTGGTAACTACTGTATTATTTATAGCGTTTCTGTTTGTACATTTAGCTCATAAGTTCAACACATAAAGTGGTGCAAAGTACAGACATTATGTGCAGGGCACAGTAATCAGTAGCAGCCAATCGGAAATAGTTTTTTTGTAGATACAAATGAGGTGACTTCTAGTTAGTTGCTATGGGTTACTGCATTTTGCCCATGCTCATCATACTATTTACTGCCTTATGTTAAAGCAACTTCACTAAAGGTATTAAGCTGCATATCAATATTTTATTTATTTTTGGTACTTATATTGCGCCGTCAATTTACGCAGCACTTTACATATACATTGTACATTCACATCAAGGAGCTTACAATCTAAGGTCCCTAACTTACATTGATACATACACATACTAGGGCCAATTTAGACAGGCTCCAATTAACCTACCAGCATGTCTTTGGAGTGTGGGAGGAAACCCGCGCAGGCACTGGGAGAACATGCAAACTCCAGGCAGGTACTGTCATGGTTGGGATTCGAACCAGCAACACTTTTGCTGCTAGGCAAAAGTGCTAACCACTACACCACTGTGCCAACCATATGGATTGTCTTCTCTATACGACACCTGTGCGGTTGCATATGGCACCTCCTAAGAAACTCACCTATTGCTGGATTTTAAGTCTGTGTACTAAAAGTAATCCTAGTAAGACTCTTCATTTTTTTAATTGGGCACCTGCTTCCCAACCTTTTCTCTACATCCTCTGTTTTGTAAAAGCCATCTTACTGCCTCATTTTGGAAGTTTGTTTTTTTAAGAAGGCAATATAAAGCTGGGTTTTTATAACTTATTACTTTAAGAGGAAGTAAACACAGATGGGGTTTACTTCCTCTACAGTCCCCTGTAAATTAGAAGCATAATGGGCTACTATGCATTGCATAGTAGCCCATTATGTGCCACTTACCTGCAAATGTTGCCTGCGATGTCCGGCCCTGTCCCCTGTGCTGGCCACGTCCATCTTCTGCGCCTCTTCCTTCCGGGGCCATGACTCCGGTGCTGTGCCTGACCGGAGATGCGTGACGTCACTCCCGCGCGTGCACGCGGGAGCCGCCAGTCACGGCACAGTGTCAGTGGAGAAACGGCACGGAGGCCGTTTCTCCACTGCGCATGTGCCGAAATGACGTCGGCACATGCAGAACACTGCATATCTCCTGAACCGTGCTGATTTGGGAGATATGCATGGCACCTGCAGGTAAAAGTGGTTGTTGTTGGAAATTATGAATTTATAATATTATTTTGAATAATATTGGGCTCTGAAATATATTAAATGTATTAAATATAATGTGAATGTTAATTCAATGTGCTTCTGTACAGAGAAAGTGTTGTATGTGCAATTCTATTTCAATACTCATGTGAAGTAATGCTAGAGGAGACATGTGTGTCTCCTTATGGATTAAAGCCATATAAGTAAAGTGTAGGTTGCTTTGAAACAGCTGACCTAAAGGTTTCAAACAGTATAAGAGTCGTGAATTTGTAATGTCAAGTTAGGAAGGACAGGAAGAGAGAGATGAAGGAATGGACGCCTACACTCTTGGACACGTGACGTGAACACCTGTCAGAACCCTTCCTCCTCCTGAATGACATCTGAAGCCATGCCATGTCTCATCATAGATTTCAGTTATGCTACGTAAGTTTGTCTCATGTGAACTGATGTTATGTCTTGAAGAATAAACCCTGAAAGATTTTTCTAATGATGTCGTTCATGCAAGTTCTTCTATGGAAGCTGAGAAAAGGATTTTCAACAGTTGTCACAGGATGACAACCACTTTAAAGTGTTACTAAATCCACAACAGTAAAATATGTCTGTATATGCAGAATATCAGGCTTGCTATACTTACTGTGTAACTTAAGGGGTTAATCCTTTGTATTGTGTAAAAATGCTGTTTGATCTTGTATGACCAGATACTTCCTTCTTGCCCTGTCTACTATATTAGACTCTACTATACTATACTACATGCAGGCAGTGTGGAAACATTGCACATGCTCTGTTCAATCTTCCTGTTTCACATGGATAAAGACTACAGTGCATTTCTAGAGCCAGTGATTGTTTATTTGCGAACTGAGCGTGTCATTGGCAAAGCACCAATCAGCTCTGGCCAGATTGTGGGTGAAGGGTCACTGATGCAAAGGAAGTTGCATCAACAGAGAGTGAAATCTCATCCCACATGCAAACTGGGGAAGTTCTGGCGACTTGCAGTTTATCACCTGACTGCAATATACAGATGAAAAAAGGCATATAGCAGCAGTATTTGGATATAAAAAGAAGATTTAGAAGCTGTGTACACTGTGGGGGGGGGGGCGATTAATGGTTTTTATATTGCTGGGTTTAGTAACATTAAGCTAACTTGTAAACCCCTGTCTCTCCAACTTTAACCCTGCTGTGCATTCAGGGAAAACAATATAGATTTCTGAGTGCAGAGCCTGCCAAAGCCTACAGATATGTTCATAATGTCCTGTACTCCTTAAAGCGGACCTTGCACTTAAGGTTGAATACAAGTGTGGGGGGAGAGGATAATAGGGGGGGGGGAAGAGATAGACATCATCCTCCTGCCACCAAGATCTCAGAGAAGGCATAAATTTCATGAGAAGACACTGCAGCATCATGCAGAATTGTCTTCTCACAAGATTTAAGTTAATCGATATTCTCCAAAGTCTTGCTAGAAGGAGAATAATGTCACCCTTGTCAAGGCTTGTGGGGAGTAGTGTTGTGCTATCTAGACAATAAAACATGAACTTGTGTCAACATTATGTGCAAATAAATACATATAAATTATCAAATTCTCATCACTGTTGAAATGCAAACACGTGTCTCATGGCTGGATACCAAATGGCAACAAGCAATGTAGTAATGGTGAATGTACAAGGCTGGACCAATGTGTAGATAAATAAATTACTCCTAATAGACATAAATGTCCATACATATATTCATTAAAGTCTTGTATCTAAAACCAAAAGTCTATTCATAAAAAGGTGACTTTGTGAATCCCTTCACCATTGTGGATAGTTGCCATTTGATGTCCAGCCATGAGATACATGTTTGCATTTCAACAGTGATGAGAATTTGATAATTTATTTGTATTTACTTGCACATATTGTTGACACAAGTTCACTTGTCTAGTTAGTGCTCCACTACCCCCCACATATCTTTAACAATAGTCATGGATCACTATTTAGTGTTAGCTGCAATCACAGAGACCACTACCTAAAAAAAGTGAAATTATTGAAATGTCTGCTTAATGCCTTTTCTTTCAACCCCAAAGCAAAACAGTGCAAGTAAGTTGGTTTGGTAGATTGACCCATATGATGGTGGACACAACAGATCCAGAAAGCAATGTTGTTTTTCCAAATGCTTTACTAGCAAAAATAGGAAGGTCCAACAGTATTATTCTTCACAGTCATTCTATTCAAATGACAATTCCTATTCCCATATGCACAGATCTAGCTGCCACCCAGAAGCATGCCCATATCCAACCCTTTTGGCCTTTCAAATGGATCAGTGCCATTGGGTTAGAGTCAAAAGAGTGACTAACATTCTTTCTTAAAGTGGAGTTCCACCCATGTAAAAGTCAGCAGCTACAAAAAGAAAGTATAGCTGCTGACTTTTAATAAACAGACACTAACCTGTCCCACAGTCCAGCGAAGTAGCCACCCAAAGCCTCACTTCTTTCCCTCTCCTCTCAGCATTGTAAGTGTGGGCACCCGTCTGTGACAGCTTACGGCTTCACAGCCAGGTGCACACTGCGCATGCGCGAGTCGAGCTGCACGTTATGAATGGCTGGGCAGATTGCAGGGAGGGAGGGGGAGAGGAGAACTTCAGTTCTGCACCGCGGTGCCATGAGCAGAATTGGGATTTGGGTACCTGTCAAAACTAGGTACCCGCTCCCCCCAAAAAAATTACATGCCAAATGTGGCATGTCAGGGGGTAAGGAGTACTTAAAGCGGAATTATGAGTGGCACTCTGCTTTAACCACTTGCCGACCGTCAACCGCAGGTTGACGGCGACAAGATGGCTCTCCTGGGCAAACCGCCGTCATATAACGGCGGCTGCCAGATCGCGCACTGTGAGCGCGCGCCGCCGGAAGCACGCTCGCACGCTCACTGTGTCCAGGGGGGTCAGGGAGCGGGTGCGATGGACTCGATCTCCACCGGCTACCCGCGATGCCCCCCCCCCGGAGTGAAAGAACGGAGGTCCATGTAAGTAAACATGGATCTCCGTTCTGTTAGAGGGGGAAGGAAGTGATCACAGCCTTCCTCTATATGGAAGCTGTGATCACTCCCCTTCCCCTGCCAGTCAAACGCTAAGACAGTTAGAACACACCCAGGGAACACAGTTAACCCTTAGAGCGCCCCCCCAGGTTAACCCCTTCACTGCCAATGGCATTTACACAGTAATCAGTGCATTTTTATAGCACTGATTGCTATATAAATGCCAATGGTCCCAAAAAAGTGTCAAAATGTTCCGACATGTCCGTTGCAATATTGCAGTACCGCTAAAAATCGCAGATCGCCACCATTACTAGTAAAAAATAAAAAAAATGTAAAAACCCCAGAAATGAATTCTCATCATCCGTAAGCGCGGCAACTTTTTCGCAAACCAATCAATAAACGCTGTTTGCGATTTTTTTATCACAGATATGAGGAAGAATATAAATCGGCCAAAACCGATGAAAAAAAAATGTTTTTTATTTTTTATTTGTATTTTAGCAAAAAGTAAGAAATTTGGGTGTTTTGCAAAATTGTCGCTCTTCTTTTGTTTATAGCGGTGATCAGAAATGACACAGCGGTGATCAAATACCACCAAAAGAAAGCTCTATTTGTGGGAAAAAAAAGGACGAAAATTTCGTTAGGGTACAATGTCGCACGACTGCGCAATTGTCAGTTAAACGACGCAGTGCCGAATCGCAAAAAGTGCTCTGGTCAGGAGAGGGGCAAATCCTTCCGGGGCTGAAGTGGTTAAGTAGGATGCATTTTTACTAAAAAATGTTGTTTTAAAAAGGCACAACATTCTCTATTCTGTAGTATAAGACAAACAAATTTAGTGTAGTCAGACCAGTGGAAGCTAGTCACTTAGGTTTTTAAATGGCCTTTATTATACTAATGTTTAATTTGTAAAAGCTGTTTGACAGTTGGTTGCCAGGTGTTGCTTCAAATATTCATTGTGGATACCCGAGCTTGCTTATGAAAAGTGTTCCAATGGAGAGTACTATTACCCATAAGACTAATCAAACTTTCACAGAGTAAGTTTGAATACAAAAGTTAGAAGTGTGTTTGCTTTGGAAGACAGGAACATATACCATCAAGTTAGGACCTTTACGCCCGCCTCCACTAAAGAGACATTCAGTATGCCTTTGTACACGGAGTTGGAATAAGAGTGCCAGTGGTCCAAGTCTTTCTAAGAAGCTAACTCCGAGTCCCACACATGCAAATAAGAAAGCTTTACAGCAGTGTCATGCAAGAGCCTGTAGATAATAGCGATCCCTTCCCTTTGGCCTTCATCTTGCGTACACCATCTCTCATAAGGGGTCATGTTAGGATTTTTAGATACCACATGGCCCAAGGACCAGAGAAAGTGGGAGATTTGAAGAAATCTAAAAATCTCTCTGTCAGGCCTCTTTAATCATGATCTATAATGGGAACACTTCTTCTCTATGTCACAGTTATGCAAGACTTGGGAAAGGCCCCCAGACGGACTCCTATACTCCAATTATAAAGTTCCACAGATGCAAAATTAATTTAATAGTCTCTGTTAGGAACCATATAGTTTGAGGTCAAAGAAATACACCAATCTGATGCTTGGGATCTTGAGTTTAAAAAAAAACACACTGACATTCGGGACCCCAGCAAGTAATTCATTTTACAAAAAATGTACCTTGGGACCATAGTTGACATACATGTGACTTGTTAGGAAACACGGAATGCTACACCGCTGGGAGGCTCCTAGTTCAGAATTTTCACTTCTGTGAGTTTAACTTTATGTACTTTAAGCATATGTCTATAAAAGCCCATCTCCAAGCTCGTTTTTTAAGTCTCTTCCTGGGGATTTAGAAAAAACAACAAACAACTGTAGTTGCCATACTCACCTTTAAACCACAGATGCCCCCAACCCCAGTTTCACTCAAACCAGAAGACACAGGAAACAATGCATGACATCATGGCCCTATCTCTTGATGGGGTATCACCATGACACCCTGTACTGTCAGTGTATTGATGCAAATTGATGTTACCACATCAACATTACTATCATCCAGGACCATCCACCACCAAGAGGAAGTCGAAGAGAAAGAGGATCCAGAGGGTCAAGTGACCTGGCCAAAAGACACCAAAAAAAGTTAAGTATAAAAAAGCAAAGCATAACAGGGAGCCTTAAGGGGGAAGGTGGGTAAAGTGGGTGAAGTCCAAAATTTGGCTTTAAGCTTCTCCAATAGCAGCCAATGCATATGTCAAACTGAACACATGCAAAACTTTTCATTTTAGAGCTATGTGAAAGTAACTGTATATGTTAAACCAGGTGTAAATAGCTTGTGGCCTTCATCTAGGAAGAACTACTGGTATTAGCATGTTCTCACAACAGCTGGAGGATGGATGCGGTCTGTGGCTGCACTTTAGTTTTATATGGTGCTATTACTTTCCTACAAAGCTATGCTATGAATTATGTATAAGCTGCATCCTCTGGAATTTTACTTTACTATTTGGTTCAAAACTACAGCCTACCTTCTGTATGCATGCATTCAGTTGGTTAAAGAAACAGCCATACATATTCAAATAGTACCTTGCCTAGTAACATCATATTTACAAATGACATAGCCATGTTTTTCCATATGTGTACTTTATTATTTATATTCTCTGTGGACTCTAAACTCCACAGTTCAAGCACAGGTGATAGTAATGTGTTTTTTTTTGTCATTATTAATCTGTCTTAAAAATGAGTGATAGTATTATAAATATGGTTATACTATTTGATTAGAAGGCTAGGATGCTAGTAGCATAATTAATGCATATCACAAACAGACCCAATTGAAGGATTTATCCGAGCATTAATCTTTGAAAGTGTTCAGATAAGTAGCAGAAAAGCTGTATGTTCTTTCTTAAATTATAAATAACCACCACAGATTAGGGGTGAGCAAATCTGTCTGGGTTCAGTTTGTGACCAATTTCATAAAATGTCCTTAAAATTCAGAAAATAGCACTTTACCTTGAATATGATTGAAGCCTATGTGGGACAAATCTTGATATTCAATGTATTCCTTTTGTAGTGCTAATAAACTGTAGTCAGAAAAAAGGCATATGAATCTGGATACTACCATGGGGGACATGTACCAATGTCAGAGCCTCCAACAAGATAAACAGTAAGCAGTTCAGTAGTGACATCACCCTGTCTCACTCCAGATTTTGTAAGGCTAGAGGCAGCAATGGCCTAGATGCCACAATGCAGTTTTACAGCTAAGAGGCTGTAGGCACATGAGTGCCTAGGTACCCTCACATACCAGGGAATGCAGTGCAATTTTTCAGGAAGCATACGTTTTGCTAATATTTTTCACTTATCTCTTGGCTTTGGGTAGATGCCTTACTTAGAGGATGAAGACACCAATATAGATAACAGGATTACTATATATTCCAAAGTTTATAGAGGGTTTGGGAAGTGATTGTATGTATTCATGTTGTGACAGTGCTGTGCCATCATGGTGTGAAAAGGGTTAATTGTTACCCAGGGTTCTCATCCAGGGGGTCCAGGATGCATGCTAAAACCTGGTTTGGGTCCTGGAGCCTGGAGGCTTCATAAAGACTTGAGAGGGATAAAGTCCACAAATCAAAGTTCAGGTTGTGCAGAAACTAGCACACTGTGCAGGTGTACACAGGGCTTTTGTTACAGAGTTGTCTAGAGTTCAGGGTTCCACCTGGGGAAGAGAGGAGGTCTCCACCAAGAACTCTGGGTGTGGGCCAGTGCTGTACTGCAATGTATTCAGAGTGAAAATGTGAACAAACTTATTGTGTGAACTGACTGTCTGGAAGACCAACAGCCTGATATGTAAGGCCAGAGCAGCAGGGCTGCAAGCAGAAGCCAGGAGGCTAAATGTGTATTTATTTTATGTATGAGAAATGCTGAAAAAACCCCATGTGTTTACCCTTGTGTTAAACTTGAACTTTGTTTTAATAAAAGTGGGCAAGAAAAGCTCTTAAAAAGAAGATTTAAGCCAGTGGCTGGGTCCTCCAAGCGCTATACTTGGCTTAGTTCCCACAATGATAATACTAATACTACTACTACTTTGCAGAATACTTGTTTTGTAATGTTTTGGGGCACCCTGCTCCCCTAAATCTGCTCTTCTAGAATTGACTTCAGCTAAAAAAGATAAAAAAGACTAAAGTGAATGTCCCCCAACTGGTTTTTAACTTCACCCTACCCCAAGGACTAGACCTGGAGATTGAAATGTTTGTTGCCACACGGCTTAGTGGGTCATTCCACACCACGCCAAGAGGAGGAGTGCTACAATTGTAAACTTTTCACAGTGTCTGTGTTTTTCCTTAAATGAGGCACTAAACTTAACTCAGAAGTACCTGATGGTGGGGAAGTTCCCCTTATTTCCACAAACCCACATGCCATTACACGATCCCTGCCTCTCAGAATATTCTACTCTAATAAAATTTTTATTCTAATAAAATACAATCCCAATTTTAAAAAACATGGGAAGCTATGTAAAATCTACATAAAAACAGAATGCAATGATTTGCAAATCTAATTAACCCACCTTTTATTCACAATAGAAAACATATCAAATGTTTAACTAACAAAGTTCACAATTTTAAGAAAAAATAAGATCATTTTGAAATTGATGGAAGCAGCACAAAAAGTTGAGGTGGAGCAACAAATAGCTGACAAAGTGAGTGGTACTAAAAAGAAGGAGCTAGAAGAACATATTGCGTCTAATTAGGCTAATTGGCAACAGGTCAGTAACATGATTGGGTATAAAAATATCATCTTAGAGAGTCAGATTGTCTCAGAAGTAAACATGGGTAGAGGTTCACCAATCTGTCAAAGGTTCCCCTAAAACTTGTTAAACAATTTCAGAATATTGTTACTCAACATAAAATTGCAAAGACTGTAACTATATCATTATCTACAGTACATAATATCAAAAGATTCCAGAAATCTGTAGAAATCTCTGTGTGCAAGGGCCAAGGCCGAAATGCAATATTGGATTCCCATGATCTTCAAGCCCTGAGACGGTGCTGCATTTAAAACAGACATGATTCTGTTATGAACATCACTGCATGGTCCCAAGAATACTTCCAAAAATCACTGTCTATGAACATAATCAATAGCACCTCAATGAAACACATAAACACATATACACAATAGGATGCAAGAAGCGCTAATAAATCTTTGAAAAAAAGTCCAATATAACTTCTTAGTGATAAATGTATGGGGTCAGGATCTTGCTCCAATAATGGCCACCACCACACCACGTGAGAAAATTCGGGAGGACAGATCCCTCCTAAAGTGGATAAACTCACCAAAGGTAAGCCAACAATCAGCCTTAAGATCTCAATAATGTCCTTGTTTGTTTCACATCCGCTTATCGCTCATCCAATCTCTGGTATATGAGTGGTCACAAATCTGAGGCTGCAATTCCCTGGGTAATCAGCTGCCAGCTTCCTGCTTGGTTCGAACGCTGTCCGCAGGGCGGTCGTGACGTCACCAGTTCTTCCTCGACGTACGTTTCGTCACTAGCACATGTGACTTTTTCAAGGGGCATAATTTTTAACCACTCCAGATCCGCGCTATTGCCATAGTACGGCTCCAGCGCGGATCTGGAATGCCGGGACGACGTCCATGGACGTCGCCCCCTTTGCGCGCTCCTCGCGCGCCGTAAGGTCTAGGCGCGACCTCGGCATGATACCGTTATCGCGCCTAGACCTCACCAATTTTTAATACGGGGAACTTTTTCAGTGTACACGATCACTGCTTTGCATGCAGCTCCTTCTTGACCACTGCAGTGCTGGCGGGACGCCTGTCGCAAGCTTGGTTCGTCCTTCGACCGTCGACTAATGGGTCCCTTAACGTCGGAGTCTAAACACTGGTGAGTATATGGTCTCTAACCTACTCGCTATTCGCCTACACTTTGTTTGTTCCTGTAATAACTCTAGAATTCCGACTAACAACCGAATGGAAACCACTCAAA
>BLSH010047435.1:632847-654419 GCA_018402905.1 Glandirana rugosa | reverse complement strand
AAAAAAAAAATAATAAAAACGCCATAAATCAATTCCCAGTTTGTAGACGCGATAACTTTTGCGCAAACCAATCAATATACGCCGATTGCGATTTTTTTTTTACCAAAAATATGTAGAAGAATAAATATCGGCCAAAACTGATGAATATTTTTTTTAATGGATTTGTATTTTAGCAAAAAGTAAAAAATATTGTTCTTTTTTGCAAAATTGTCGCTCATTTTTTGTTTATAGCGGCGATCAGAAATGACGCAGAGGTGATCAAATACCACTAAAAGAAAGCTCTATTTGTGGGAAAAAAAGGACGCAAATTTTATTTGGGTACAACGTCGCACGACCGCGCAATTGTCATTCAAAATGCGACAGCGCTGAAAGCCAAAAATTGGTCTGGGCAGGAGGGGGGTTTAAGTGCCCGGTAAGGAAGGGGTTAAAGCAGCAGCTATTTTTATTAAGACCATTTTTATTTGTTTTATGGTGCATGTTTATGTGCCAACCAATAATATTTTTACATCTAGAGCGCTGATACTGGCAGTTTACTCCATTTTGGATTTTAATTGCTCAGTCTGCATTATGTCTATGAACATAGTTCACCATGCCATCAGACAATGCAAGGTAAAGCTTCATCATGCAATGAAGAAGCCATATCTGAACATGATCCAGAAACGCAGCTGTCTTCTCTGGTTCAATGCTCATTTAAAATGGTCTCTGGCAAAGTTGAAAACTGTTCTGTAGTCAGAAGGGGCTTGTTATTAGCGCTCAGTTCAATAGCCTGCATCTCTGATGGTCTGGGGCTGCACTAATGCATATGGAATGGGCAGCTTGCACATATGGAAAGGCACCATCAATACTGAAAGATATATCCAGGTATTAGAGCAGTATATGCTCCCATCCAGACAACATCTTTTACAGGGAAGGCCTTGCATATTTCAGCAGGACAATGGTAAACTGCATAGTGCGTCTATGACATAAGCATGGCTTCATAGTAGAAGAGTCCGGGTGCTTAACTGACCTGTCTGCAGTCCAGACCCTTCACTAATTGAAAATATTTGATCCACAAAATACAACAAAGAAGACCCAGGACTATTGAGCAGTTAGAATCCTATATCAGGCAATAATGGGACAACATTCCACTCCTAAAACTCTAGCAGCTGGTATCCTCAGTTCCCAGATACACAGAGTGTTGTAAAAGGAAGAGGCGATGCTACACCACGGTAAACATGGCCCTGTCCCAACTTTTTTGAGACATGCTGCTGCCATATTATATAATTTAAATATATATTATAAATGTGTATATATATATATATATATATATATATATATATATATATATATATACACACACAGTATCTCACAAAAGTAAGTACACCCCTCACATTTTTGTAAATATTTTATTATATCTTTTCATGTGACAACACTGAAGAAATTACACTTTGCTACAATGTAAAGTGGTGAGGATACAGCTTGTATAACAGTGTGAATTTGCTGTCCCATCAAAATAACTCAACACACAACCATTAATGTCTAAACCCCTGGCAACAAAAGTGAGTACACCCCTAAGTGAAAATGTCCAAATTGGACTCAATTAGCCATTTTCCTTACCCGTTGTCATGTGACTCGTTAGTGTTACAAGGTCTCAGGTGTGAATGGGGAGCAGGTGTGTTAAATTTGGTGTTATCACTCTTACTCTCTCATACGGGTCACTGGAAGTTCAACATGGCACCTCATGGCAAAGAACTCTCTGAGGATCTGAGAAAAAGAATTGTTGCTCTACATAAAGATGGCCTATACTGTAAGAAGATTGCCAAGACCCTGAAACTGAGCTGCAGCAAGACCATACAGTGGGGGCCAAGACCATACAGCAGTCTAACAGGACAGGTTCCACCAAAGAAGTTGAGTGCACATGCTCAGCGTCATATCCAAAGGTTGTCTTTGGGAAATAGACATATGAGTGCTGCCAGCATTGCTGCAGAGGTTGAAGGGGTGGGGGGTCAGCCTGTCAGTGCTCAGACCATACGCCGCATACTGCAACAAATTGGTCTGCATGGCTATCATCCCAGAAGGAAGTCTCTTCTAAAGATGATGCACAAGAAAGCCCGCAAACAGTTTGCTGAAGACAAGCAGACTAAGGACATGGATTACTGGAACCATGTCCTGTGGTCTGATGAGACCAAGATAAACTAAATTGGTTCAGATGATGTCAAGCATGTGTGGTGGCAATCAGCTGAGGAGTACAAAGACATGTGTGAGTTGTCTACAGTCAAGCATGGTGGTGGGAGTGTCATGGTCTGGGACTGCATGAGTGCTGCCGGCACTGGGGAGCTATAGCTCATTGAGGGAACCGTGAATGCCAACATGTACTGCAACATACTGAAGCAGAGCATGATCCCCTCCCTTTGGAGACTGGGCCATAGGGCAGTATTCCAACATGATAACCACCCCAAACACACCTCCAAGACGACCACTGCCTTGCTAAAGAAGCTGAGAGTAAAGGTGATGGACTGACCAAGCATGTCTCCAGACCTAAACCCTATTGAGCATCTGTGGGGCATCCTCAAACTGTAGGTGGAGGAGCTCAAGGTCTCTAACATCCATCAGCTCCGTGATGTCGACATGGAGGAGTGGAAGAGGACTCCGGTGGCAACCTGTGAAGCTCTGGTGAACTCCATGCTCAAGAGGGTTAAGGCAGTGCTGGAAAATAATGGTGGCCACACAAAATATTGACACTTTGGGCCAAATGTGGACATTTTCACTTAGGAGTGTACTTTTGTTGCCAGCGGTTTAGACATTAACCACTTACTGACCACGGCGCGTACATTTACTGCGGCAGTGTGGCTAGTTATCCCGAATTGCCGTCTATAAACGCGCTGACGTCACCATGCCTACACAGTGCGGGAAGGGCGGGGATGCTCATCTCCAGTTTTCCATGCGAGAAATTTCTTTTTTTTTTTAATGTGAATACCCACTTATGATTTTAATAAAGCAGTTTGCACGGTTTTACACTATGGGCCCTCCTTTTTCTTTCTACCTGCCATCGAGGTTGACACTTTGACAGTCGCCCATCCAGCTGTATATCCACCTAACTGTCCGTAGGAGGAGAGGATTGGCTCTATATACCTCCCAGAAGGGGATATCTGCCTACTCATCCGACCCACTAGAAATAGTGAGTCCATACTTCATGATAAGAGTACCCATTCCTACCCTCACATGGTGTGCATGCCCCTGGTGGTGGACTGGTTTGGAGCTTTACAACAGATACCTCTGTGCACTTTCGGTTACTTCCAGAGCCTGGGGACTCACTCTCTACTCTTTTTGGACTTCATGCCTGGAACATCAGTTAGACTGATTCTTACCATAGATTTTTTCACTTTGGAATACACTTTTGAATATTTTATTTTCAGCATATTTGTCTATTACCTATATTATTTGAATTGACAACGGTCGTATGAGCGCTTGTTGGTACGACCAAGTTTTCTAGTCTGCTCATACAACTCCCTTGTACGACCGTCGTATGTTTGACTGTTCTAATCGCGCATACGAACGATCAATATCGCATACAACGGTCGTTAGTACAACCTGTTGTATACGATCGCCGTCCCGTGTGTACAAGGCATAAGTGTATCTAGCGGGCCATTCAGATATTTGCACTTTAATATTAAAAAAGATGACCTGTTTGTATTTTTTTTATTTCCCTTTTTCTTTTTTGTTTTACACTTTCCCATGCCTACATTCTTCCCTGAGAGAGAATGGCATTACCCCCTCCCCCTGTTGCCTCCTGGGATACTGATTTCACATATTACAGGGGGCATTACTTTCCTCAATAATAGAATGAGGGAAGCAACTAGAGGTTGCACCACACATCTGCAGACAAAAATCTGGTGCAATTTCTGTTTACCTATTGTTCTATAAAAGAGGAAAGTAATACCCCCTGGGATATGCTATGTCAATATCCCAGGAGACATTACTAGCCTACATATGTAGACAGACATAGCATTAGATTTCTCTCTGTGAAAGATCTGGTGTTGTGTCATTGGGGGGGGGGGGGCAGCTGCAAGAAGCAGGAAGAGATAGCCGGTTACCTGAGACAAAAGAAGGAAAATGGCGGTGCACCCCAGGACCTGGAATAGGAGAGCGGTGCCAGAGAAGAGGACAATGTTGGATCTGATGGGCGTATGAATGTATTAATCTACCATAACAAGCATAAAATGTATAAGACTGAAAATGTAAAAAGACTGAAATTTTCATTGAGAGGGTAAAGTTCCTATCTAAGTTAAGATTACCAAAATCAGCTCAGTTAAACACAATGAAAATGAGGTGACTATTTTTAAATTCATGTGTTGTTAATGCCAGACTGGCATTCATTGATGTCTGTGAACCTGCTGATTTGTGTGTATTGAGTTGGGGGTGACATGTTATTGTAGAGCGGAATTATTTATAATGAGATAGCATTTCGGTTGGACTAAATCCCAACACTTTTATTGCTGAATAAATTAGGATTGTGGAAAGCACTGGGTTAGGTAATTAGAAGCCTGTTTTTCTGCGTATGGCATAGGCAATATTTTACCTGGACTTGAGCAATAAGCCCTCATTAGAGATATTATAACATAATGGTTTTCCTAAATATAGGAAAAACGTGTTTGCTTTAGCAGTAGAAAGCAGCAGGAGACAACATTGATTTCTTTTTCTTTCCTTGAAGTGAAGACAGCTCAGGGAATAGTTCTTTATCAGGATTTCAGGTGGTGTTGCAATATTTACTAAGTAGCTAAGCCCTCAGGGTGGAATTTAGCTGTTCAGGTCTGTCAGATAATTTCCTTTGTAATTGCTCTTGGACTGATAATGCCCTAAAATCATTTTATGATTTGAAGGAAAGCATTCTAGGTTTGGCTCTGGTGGATTGCATGAGACTTCCAGACCAGACCAATTCATGAATGTATATATAATTGCTGAATTATATCAAACAATATTTCTTCTCATCATTTTGCTCCAGTATGTGTTTTGCTCTGTTGGATGTCTTTAACGTTGACTGAATTAATTATCTGGAAGTAGTTTAGTTACATTAAAAATGTTATAAGGAGTACATCAGGGTAAGTTAAACATTTTTAGTCCCATAGGCCATGTGAGTGTAGTTTTTCAACTGTGTGTAGGCGTTTGTGTGCTTTAGAGAGTTTTAAAAGTAAAAGTTAAGCCTTATGGAAACATGTGGGCACAGACTACAACAGATAAAATTCAGTCTGCTGGATATGAACTAATGGCAGATTTAGTAAATAAGTTGACAATCAAGTGCACTTGACTGGGGTATTCAATGAACAGGAATTTCCTATTCACATGGTGGGATAAATGAAGCATTCAATAAAAAATGTACTCATTGTTTTGGCCTCATGCACACAGGACATTAAAAAAAACGTTCTAAAAACGTCAGTAGCTTTGTAGTGAGTTTTTCAGCATTTTTCAGCGTTATTGCACTAGCGTTTTTGAATGGTTTTGAGTGTTTTTGAGCAGTAATGTTTTTGAGCTTTTTTTTTATTTCTTCAATGGAGAAGCAAAAACGTCCAAAAACATTGGTCAGCTGTGTTTTTGTGTGTTTTTGAACGTTTGAGCATTTTTACAGCTGAAAAACGTCTCTCGGAACCCACTAGTCTTGGATTTTTTATAGCTCAATAACGCCCCAGACAAAAGCAGTGGATAACAGCCTATGTGTGCATGAACACATAGGATAACATCATGGGGAGTTTATTGACTGTAGTAAAACCTCTGAAGCTAAAAACAGCTGCCGTAAAAACGTCCAAAAATGTCCTGTGTGCATGAGGCCTTTCAGTAAAGATTGCCAAATTCAGTCAATCAGTCTCAATATATTAAGCCTAAGTTTAGCCAAAAAAAGAAAACAAAATGAGCACAAGGGATAGAAATTACAGTCCATCCAATGTATCTCTTGTGCTGCTGGATGAGGGATTAGTTGCAAACTTCCCCTGAAGGAGCCGCTCTGTAATTTCGGGTTCTTAGTTCTGCACCTCAGCTCCAAGACCACCTCAACCTCTCTGGCACACCTAGATGAATGAAAGTCACTGCAAGCATATATAGGGACACAAGTATAGATACTCTTAACCGGACTGTGAGTTATTACCAGAAAAAAAAATACAAGACTATCGCTAGTGGTAGATGAACTCAATATATTGATACAAGTCAGAATAAGTGGTGGGTTGAACATAAATGAGCATACACAGGTAAATTCAGACAGTCTGTTAGACAGAATAATAGAAGCTGGTTTTGTACCACTAAAGAGGAATCAACATGTGAATCAGCAATAAACGGTGCATAAAAATAGTAACTGTAATGTGAATAATAACCCTACAACTGGGTGCGCTCTAATGGAATGGCTAGGGTATGGTGTAGCATCTAATGAAGGGTACCTCTTAACAAAGAAAGGGGCAAGGGTCTCTGGGTAGCAACTGTAAGGTCAGTCCTTAGTCCTGACTCTTCAGCCAGCTAGCGTTGGAGCCCAATAACATCGTTGGTGCACTGGAGGACAGTCAATAAGGCCTGAAGGCAGCTATTTAGCTATAAAGTATCTCTGTAGTCAGTTCCTAAGGGCTCAGTCTCTAATGCTAGCGACAAGTCATGGCTGCAAGGCTCTCTCACCAAACTCTTTTTGCCCACCTCCTCTATTCAAAAAAAGTGTTATAGCTTCTATGAAGGAAACACAATTTCTATAAATAGAGGACAGGAGGATGAGTGAAAGGACTGCCTTCTCCACTGATAGATCCTGTTTCATCCATAAACTCTCATTTGTCTTCTATGAACTGAGGGGTGAAATAAATACCCAAGCATATAGAGTTTTTTATTGGGAGAATTGTAAGTGAGCTAATTGATGCCTCTCGACCTTTGAATTGGATATAATATAAAAATGAATTGTGGGAGCTGAACTCCTAGATCGTTTGATAATGGTGTCCATAAGAAACCAACCATGAAGGAAAGTCTAAAGGGCAGCCCAAAGTTCAATTGGAACATTTACTTTATGGAAATAGGGCATAATATTTAATAATAATAAAAATCAAACAAGTTTGTGCTCACATGTATTCCCAGGACTCCTGCACTGTGGACCAGCAAGATAGATGGTGTGAGATATTCTGGTGACGCTGATTCCCTGAGTGTGCATCAGAATTTCCGCTCCTCTCCTCCACTGGACCAGGTGTTCCTCCAGAGTTGGAGTCTGCCTATATGCCCCATTGGTTTGGCCACCCTTATGGGCATCATGTCATACCATCTATCTTACCGGTCCACAGTACAGGAGTCCCAGGAATAATTGTGAGCACAAACTTGTTTGCTTTTGGCTATTAACTTTTTTGCCCTATTCCAATAAAGTGAACGTTACAAATGAACCTTATGCTGCCCTATAAACTTTCCTTAATGGTTACGTTTTTATGGGCACCATTATTAAATGATATAAGAGTTTAGCTCCCACAATCTATGTTATATTATATCCATCTCAAAGGTCGGAAAGCATCATTCAGCTTAGTAACAATTTTCCCAATAGAAAACTCTGTGCGCTCGGGTATTTTTTTCAGTTTTTAAAGGTCTCCACATCCAGTGTTTCAGGTAAGAGCAGCAGAAGTTGGGAGAATTTCAACAACAGACCTGAAAGGATTCCTTTCAAAGACAGCAGCTTTGGATTGTGTTTGGTTGGTTCTATGAATGAAGGAGCTGATCAAAAAGCATGGGCATGGTCGGCACTCTTGATGGGTGCCTCACAGGTCCCTCAGCTCTAATAATCCTCGATTATGGAGGCGGGGGTAGGGGGAAGGTGATTGAAACATCAGACTGACTATAAGTAATGTCCCTTGTGCTGATTTTTTTTTTTTAAATAATGCCTCGTACACCTCGTACACAAGGTGCAACGGTCGTACGACCGCATGTTCAACTTTTGCCCAAAATTGGCTGTTGTGTCTAGTGTACTGACAGGAGTCAAGTAATCGTTTAACAAAGCTTCAACAAAGCCGAACACAGTGACATGTTACGAGTTTTTAAAGAGGAAGTTCAGGTGAATGTGATTTGTAAATTAGGAACGCAGGTTTACACGACCAAACACTTCTGGGCGTTCCTGACTTCTGAGCATGCACGTACATCTATTGTTGGGCCAACTTCTGTACACACGAGTCAACAGTTGTACAACAGCTTGTTGTACAACAAAAGTTTTCTAGTCTGCTCAGCCAACTTCTGTTGTATGACTGTTGAACGTCGGCTGTTATAATCGCATGTACTAATGGTCGGATTGACGTACAACAAGCTGTTGTAAGACCGTTGTTGTACGACCATTGCATCGTGTGTACAGGCCTTTAGGCTTTAACGTCCCTGGCGGTATGATTATGTCAATATTGTGAATGTAAAAGGGGTACATTGTTTTACATGGAAATTTGTTGTTTTATATTATAGGCCTGTAATTCTTAGGAACAACTCTTAGTTGCAGAATCGTTGCTGTTGTCACTTTCAGTGTCTGATGATGAATTTCCCCACTAATCACTATCGAATTATGCAAGTGATTCTAATTCACTATAGCTGTTTTCTAGCTGGTCCAAAACTGCGTTTGACATAGAGGGACGCTTTTTGGATGCAATGGATGTTCTCAAGTTTCCAGGCAGGAGGGCACTGGACAAAGCACTAGGGACAAATCTGAGGTCAAATTATTTGATACAGTAATTTAATCATAACATATTACTATGTATTGTGTGTTATGTTTTGTACTTTTTCGAAATTCCTGCCGGCCCCATGCATCGTGCCGCTCGCAGGAAGCAGAACCCGGAACCCTCATACATCAGGCGGAGAATTCCGCCAGAGGACACAGCGGGAGGACACCGCAGGATCGTAGGGACAAGGTGGATACTGCAGTGTAATCCCGAGTGTGGCTTGGAGTTACCGCTTCAGTTTGGTACTGAAAATTAAACCCGAGCCACACTCGGGATTACCGCTATGGAGGTTAATTGCTTTCTACTGCCAATGCACTGTGCATATACACTGTTTGCATGTTTATTTTCTGTGTTGGACAAAAGAATATCTAAAAATATATATAAACACAAAACATTTTGGATAGCGTAAGGTAGGTATGGGTGAATATGCCCGTCAGTTTTTTTTTTCTGATTTTTTTTTTTTTGCTGTCTGCATTGCACTGGGGAGATTTTTCATGACTCCCTGTCCTACAGACACAACAGGAAGTGAGGGAAAGCCATCCCATCCCCCTCTTAGACAACTGTCACCAGAACAAGTATCTCCATTGGAAGTGCAGTCGATTACGAGCATTAACATGTTATGTTAAGGCAGGCAATTTTGTGAATGGGCTACCAAAATCCCCCCCCCAGCAGATCGAAAAATCAGACCTGCAGTAAGTTTGGTCGGTACACTGCACAACGATGCACTTCATTGTGTTACAAAATATTAAAATGTGGTGTACGAGGCAATGTCACCTATTGGTTATAAATAATCTACATGAAGCTGTATCAAGTTTCAAATACCTTCCAAAGATATTGTCCAACATGTGATATATATTTTACGATATTATGACACAAAGAAACATAACTAGCAGAAAATCAGCCAAGATATAATTGTGTTCTGAATTTCCAATATAGGGCAATGTCGCTTATTGGTTCAATAAAAACCTGACAGGGTTGCCAACCTTCTCCACATTTTTCAAAAAAAAAAAGTTGGTTTTAGGTAGATTTGAATGTTTTTCCCTCCTTCCCTTCCTTGTCTGCTGCCTCTTTATGCCAGTCCCTTCAATAACTAAGATGCACATCCAAGCATCTTTTAAAACTATCAATACTTTCTGCTAACACCACAGATTGTGGAGGAGAGTTCCACATCCTTACCGCCCTGACAGTGAAAAACCTGCTACGCAGCTTAAGGTTAAACCACTTCTCTCCCAGTCTGATCGTGTGGCCCTGTGTCTTCTTACACTCACTGAGACTAAATAGTTTCCTACCTACGCTGGGATCACCATTGAGATATTTGCATATCACCATCATGTCCCCTCTCAAGTGTCTCTTCTCCAGGGAGAATAAATTTAGTGCTTGTAGTCATTCCTCATAATTGAGGTCCTCCAGTCCCCTTATTAATTTAGTTGCCCTTCTCTGGACTCTCTCCAGCTCCAGCACATCCTTCCTGAGGATTGGTGACCAGAACTGGACGGAATACTCCAGATGTGGCCTAACCATAGTATGATAAAGTGGCAGGATTATCATTTTATCTCTGGAGTAAATCCCCTTTTTAATACATACTAATATTTTGCTGGCTTTGCTTGCTGCAGCGTGACACTGCATGCTATTGCTCAGTCTGTCTTCTACTAGGACCCCTAGATCCTTCTCCATCCTGGAATCCCCCAGAGCTTCTTCCCCTAGTGAGTAACTTCCGTTTATATTTTTAACCCCCAAGTGCATTACTTTATATTTTTCAATATTAAACCTCATTTGCCATCTAGTTGCCCACTCCATTATTTTATTCAGGTCCTCTTGTAAAGTTTCTATATCTTGCTATGATGTTATTGCCCTACTTATTTTTGTGTCGTCGGCAAACACTGAGATTGATTTATCCCATCCTCTATATCATTTATAAATACATTAAACAGAATTGGTCCCAGGACAGAGCCTTGGGGTACTCTACTTACCACTCTAGACCAGTCTGAGTGCACGTTATTTATCACCACCCTTTGGATGTGCCCCTGTAGCCAAATTATCTATCCAAGAACAAACCCTGTGGTACATATCTACAGACCTCAGTTTGTAGATTAAGCATTTGGGGGGGGACTGTATCAAATGCTTTTGCAAAATCCAGATACACAACATCCACAGGCCTAGCTTTGTCCAGGTGACAGCTCACTTCCTCGTATAATGTTAACAAGATTCTGTTAGGATTTGCCCTCATTGACTGTTTGGATTTGCCCTCATTTGTTGGTACCTCTAAGCAGAAATTGTTTGAACAGATAGAGATTGTTACCTTAACAGAAATTGTTCCATGCAAATAAAATGATATAGGACAGCACTATTCTCACAAATTTTTTCTCATTCTATTTGATTTTTTTTCTTGCCAGTAAATCATATAAAACAGTGCCCTAAAACTCACTTCTTCCATATTGCTTGTATATTCTCTACAAAAATGTTAGTGCTTCCATGTTCTTCTACTTCAAATTACTGTTTATTCACATATCCTATACAAATTGAAATTAAAATAGACTATGGGGAGTATTTTTAAAAATTTGCAGAGCTATATATCCTGTGAAACAATATGCACATACATTCTGTGCAAATACGGGCAACATCAAATGTTATTAGGCTATTTGTTTCTAGGTCCAATGCTCTTCATTCATTTAGGATAGAGTGAATCAGGAAAACATTGCATTATAGCCACTAGATAGAGCTGATTATTATAAAAAAATGTTTATTTATGAACATCAGCACCCTCTAGTGGCTATAATGTGCGGTTTTCCTGATTAATTATATTCTTTGTGAATGGATAACTATTAACCTGGAGAAAAAATAGCCTAATAACATTTGATTTTGCCTAATTTGCACAAAATTGATGAAAATGCAGTAGGGATGCACCAATACCATTTTTTCACAATGAATACGAGTACTGACACTTTTTTTTAGTACAAACTACCGATACCTACCGCAACTGTTTTGTTTACACTTCAGCTGTCAGCAATAGTAGAAAGCATTGAAAAGTTATTTACAAATTGTTTTTATTTTGTACTGTTGCCCAAAAATGTGTAAATATATGTTAAAGGTGTGAAAATATTAATAAACAAAGCAAACAAAAAAAATATTAATTATTAATAGTTTATAAAATAGAAGTGAACAAAAAAAATCAGAAGGAAAATAATAATTAAATGGAGAAGGAGAATAAGGAGTTAATTAAAGCTGATTAGAATAAACAGAGAAACATTTAAGAAAAAGCAAAAAAAAAAAAGTTTTTTTTACTTGACAGGTTGCTTTAAACTGACTTACCATACCTTACCCTGTCTTGTGATTTGATTTTATCAAGTATTGTCTTCATATGGCTCTGTGACTCGAATTTTGTGCGTATCCATTTTTATCTTTTTCATTTCCATTAAATTACCTATGGTAATGCACTAGGTGTGTGCGCATTCTTTTTGTCTGGTTTCAAAGTTAATCTGTTTGATCTGTAGATGAATAAACAGAAAGATACATAAAGAAACATTTATCTTTCTGTTTCAGCGGCTGAGCAATGTTTTTGACAAACATTGCCCGGCTGCTTTTTTTTTTGCAGCTCTAACTGCTGGAACTTCATTTACACTTTAACTGTCAACAAAGGAACCCCACTGACAACTGTATGAGTTATCATTTGTTAAGTATGCGGCGGCCCACTCCTTAACAACCGATAATTGCAGTTTTGTTTTTTTTACGTTTCAGTTGTCAGTAGGGGAATCCAGCGGACAGCTGAAAGTATTGGTTTCAGGTATCAGAGCATTTGCATGAGTACCAATACTTGTGCAACTGCTTAGCATCAGCACCAATACTGATATTGGTGCAACCCTAATATGCTGTGTCACAGGATGAATAGCTCTGCAATTTTCTTTTCTAAATACACCCTTCCGTCTAACCGAGTTACAACACAGAGCAATTAGAACATTTACTGTTTAAAGTTATTATTGCAATATAGTGCAATATAGTGCTTCCAATTCCCCTGTGCTGTTTCTTAAACATTATGCTTGCATATAATAAATAAAAATATCCCTTGTATCTTCTTCTATGACATTGCCATGTGAAAGTGAAAAATAAAAATTCATGCGAAGCAGGGCTGATGTAAACCCTTTCATTTTTTAGTCTCTCATGCGTATAAATTATAAATTAAACAGAATGTTTTCAAGTAAGACCAAAGTGTTTTGAATTTTGTAATTATATGAATAGAATTTTAATTCAGGAGACCTCTATTTTGAAAGTTTAACAACTTGCAGACTAAAATGGCTTTGTAAACTTCAGGAGGTCATTAAGGTATGCTGGGACTTCTAGTACAACGACCTGTGATCTGCAATCCTCACAAATTCATATATATTTTTTTATTCTTCCTCAGATGTGATTTGACTTTTTTTTCACCCATTAGCAGGATCTTGCTTCAAACTGAATAGCTGATGTAAGGTCAGCGCTGCATCTTGAGTTTGCATAACAGGAAATAAACTAACCCAAGAAATACATAGAAAATAATGCCACCTAGCAGCAGAAGTTGAGATACAACTGTTAACATCAGGCACAAAAATGTGTAAAAATTCATGGAGGCCATTGATTATCGTAAACTCCGATTGTTGTTGTTAGCAAAACCTTTCCTTTCCCAAATGTTTAATGCAGACAGCCTTAGTCGGGGTGGCTGTAAAAATGCAGAAATTGCTACATAATGAGGAGGATTTTTAGCTTTATTATTACAACAGTTTCTCGGAGCATAGCATGTGCTGTAAGAAACCTGTGACTTTGCCATCACAGGACATCCAACTGATTGGACAGTTTTGCCCAATTAGCGTTGATCCCTGCCAAAGCAGTGGAGAGATATTTGCTGCTGCCTTATAGCTAGAGGTGGGTGATCATCTGTTCAACAGACATTCATATCCAGTGATATAAAGAGTACCTGAAGATCTGATCTCTTGGAGACTATGGGGTGGGTTTACTAAAGACAAATAGACTGTTCACTTGGAAAGGGAAATTTCACTTTCAAGGGAATTTGGCTAGGAGCCTAGTGAATGTGGTAACATTTCAAATTGCAAAGAATACCCGATCGCATGCAAAGAAAATAAAAAAAAAACAGCATTTTTGCTTGCACATGATTGAATGATCATTAGATCTTCACTTCATTCACTAAACTCCGAGGCTAAATTCCTTGCAACATTAACAGTCTATTTGTCTTTAGTGAATCAACCCTATTTTTCATCTTTAAAGTGATATTAAAGGCAAGATTTTCTTTTTTTTAACCACTTCAGCCCCAGAAGGATTTACCCCCTTCTTGACCATAGCACTTTCTGCAATTCGGCACTGCGTCTCTTTAACTGAAAATTGCGCTGCCGTGCGATGTTGTACCCAAACAAATGACGTCCTTTTTTTCCCACAAATAGAGCTTTCTTTTGGTGGTATTTGATCACCTCTGTGGTTTTTATTTTTTGCGCTATAAGCAAGCAAAGAGCGACGATTTTGAACAAAAACACAATATTTTTTACTTTTTGCTATAATACACATCCAAAAAAATATAAAAAAAACAAATGTATTTATCAGTTTAGGCCAAAATGTATACGTCCACATGTTTTTGGTAAATAAAATCACAAAAATCGTTTATTGATTGGTTTGCGCAAAAGTTATTGCAGCTACAAACTATGAGAATTGATTTATGCCGTTTTTATTGTTTTTTTTTTACTGGTAATGGCGGTGATCTGTGATTCTTATCGGCACTGTGATATTGCGCCGGACAGATCGGACACTTTTGACACTTTTTTGGGACCATTGACATATATACAGCGATCAGAGCTAAAAATAGCCACTGATTACTGTATAAATGTCACTGCCAGGGAAGGGGTTAAACTGTAGGGGGCAATCAAGGGGTTAAATGTGTACCCTCACTGTGTTTTAACTGTGTGGGGGCAGGACTGGCAGGGACATGACAGATCTAACTGATCCCGGTTACAGGGATCAGTAGATCACTGTCATGTCCCCTGACAGAACAGTAAACCGCTGTGTTTACATTGGCGGTTCCCAGTTCTGCCTCTGTATAACCACTTGCCGACCGTCAACCGCAGGTTGACGGCGACAAAGTGGCTCGATATCGCAAACCACCGTCATACGACGGCGGCTGGGAGATCGCGCACTGTCAGCTCGCGCGTGCCGCTGGAGGCGCGCCCGCGTGCTCACTGTGTCCGGGGAGGGCCAGGGAGCGGGTGCGGTGGATTCGATCTCCGCCGGCTACCCGCGATGCCCCCCCCGCACTGAAAGAACGGAGGTCCGTGTAAGTAAACACGGACCTCCGTTCTGTGAGAGGGGGAAGGGCTGTGATCACAGCCTTCCTCTACATGGAAGCTGTGATCACTTCCCTTCCCCTGCTAGGGCAGCCCACACACAGTTAGAACACGCCCAGGGAACACAGTTAACCCTTAGAGCGCCCCCTGCAGGTTAACCCCTTCACTGCAAATGGCATTTACACAGTAATCAGTGCATTTTTATAGCACTGATCGCTGTATAAATGCCAATGGTCCCAAAAAGTGTCAAAATGGTCCGACATGTCTGCCCCAATATTGCAGTACCACTAAAAATTGCAGATCGCCGCCATTACTAGTAAAAAAAAAATAAATAAATAAAAACCCCAGAAATTAATTCTCATCATTCGTAAACGCGGCCACTTTTGCGCAAACCAATCAATAAACACCGATTGCGATTTTTTTTATCACAAATATGAGGAAGAATATAAATCGGCCAAAACCGATGAAAAAAAATGTTTTTTTTTTGGATTTGTATTTTAGCAAAAAGTAAGAAATTAGTTTTTTTTTGCAAAGTTGTCACTCTTCTTTTGTTTATAGCGGCGATCAGAAATGACGCAGTGATGATCAAATACCACCAAAAGAAAGCTCTATTTGTGGGAAAAAAAGGACGCAAATTTAGTTTGGGTACAACTTCGCATGACCGCGCAATTGTCAGTTAAAGCGACTCAGTGCCGAATCGCAAAAAGTGCTCTGGTCCTAAAGTGTGAAATCCTTCCGGGGCTGAAGTGGATAAGGTGATCACGGGTCACCGGCGGACATCGAGTCCATCTGACCTGTGGCTGCACTCAAGCAGCGTGCAGCGAGCACAAGATCGCGCCACCGGTTATAGATGCCGATTTGCGCAGGGCTGCCAACTTACCGCCGTTTATCTACGCGAGGCAGTTGGCAAGTGGTTAAATAACAAACATGTCATACTCACCTGCTCTGTGCAGTGGTTTTGCGCAGTGGTTTTGCACAAAGCAGCCCCAACCCTCCTCTTCTCCTGGCGCTCCTGGCCCCTTCCTCCTGCCAAGTGAAGCAGCATGCCATGGGGGAACCCAAGCAGGCTTACTCCTGAGCCACTGCTCTGCATGTCCATTCACACACAGTGCCGCAGCTCGGCCCTGCCCCCTCACATTCCTCATTGGTTTACAGCCAATAAGGAGGGAGAGTCCCCAGAGAGCCAAGCCTCTTGTGCACATTGTTGGATTGCTATGGGGTTTAGGTAAGTATTAGGGGGGCTGCTGCACACAGAAAGTTTTTTAACTTCATGCACAGAATGCATGAAGGTTACAAAAAACCTTGATCTTTTAAAACCACTTTAAGCTACAAGTTTGTTTGTCATTGAGCTATAACATCAGCAGAGAATGTTGTGTTTTGATTTCATTAACCAGTATTTCATTAAACATTTGACTACCAGTGCTTAAAGGGTAACTCCACGTTCGTGGGAAAAAAAATAGAAATCAAAGAAAAAATAATATAGCGCATTTAATTGCAAAACTAATTATATTGTAATTGAATGTTATTAAAGATTACCTTTCCTTTTCAATCTGTAGCCACTGTAAGTTCCTGGGAATGCATTGCAATATGGCTACCTGGAGTTGTTCTGTACACATAGTGTCTACTGACCACTCCCAGAAACATCATTTCCTGCTTGTGTGATTGGCTCACCAATTTTCCAGGAAGTCTGCACTAAGATACAAATTAGATTTCAGGCATCCCCTGCAGAAAAATTAAATTTTTGGAGAGATACTTTAGATAGGAACACATCTAACACGTGAATGCAGGTCCAGGAGGTGCACAGCTAAATAGAGAAATAATGAAACCCCTCCCATTAGACTCACTTAGCACAGAGGCACAGACAGAGGCGTAACTAGAACCTTCAGGGCCCCGGTGTAAGAAATTATGAAGGGGGCCCCCCTGACCCCTGGCCAGGGCCCTTCCCTCTTCCCACTGATCCTGGGGCCCTTTACTCCTATCGTGGGCCCCTTTATTATGGTACCGCAGCAGGGCCCTTTCACAAGTTCTGCAGCGGGCCCCCTTTCTGCCATCTTTGGGCCTTCCCATGGTGGTGAAATGCCAGGACCCGGTCACAATTGCAACCTTTGCAATCCTGATAGTTCCCTCACTGGTGTCAGTAGTTTTTAATTTGTATTTTAATTTTTTTTTTTACTATTTCCTTTTTATTTCTTTTACAATCTTATTTTACATGTTTTTTAGGAGCTCTGTTGGGGGGCTTTGATGAGACATCAGGGGTCTAAACAAACCTCAGCTCTCAATTTCCATCTGTGTAGCCTCAGCTGCACAGAATGAATGGACAGGAATAGCTGTGCACCGAGCCTCCCATTCATTCAGAAACGGAAGTATAGTAAAAAACAGTTTACTATGCTTCAGTTATGAATGAACCAGTTAGTACCAATCACTGACTCTGTTCATTCAGAAAAGGAAGGAGCAAATTTACCGACCCGTTCCCATCTCTCCATCATGATATATCTTCTACAGCAGCTGGCAGGAGAGAGCAGGGGGAAGACAGCAGCTCTGTGGGGGGGGGGGGGGCAGGGAAGCACACAGGGGCCCTGGGAACAGCAGAAGACAAGTAAACTGGATAGAAGAAAAAAAATGGAGGAGTCCTCTAAATGCCACCCCCACCATCCCTCCTATCATTACACCCCTGGGCACAGACAAACACACAGGGATTTCTTCAGAATAACAAAAGGTAGGAATCTGCAACAAAGTTTGTTATAATCCTTGCAATGTACAAAGATCACCCAGAGGGGAATGTTTTTTCTCAACAAAAATGGAGTCACGCTTTAACCGTTTCCCATCCTTAGGACGTACCAGTACACCCTTGGACAGGAGCGGTAATATCTGAACTATGGCTGCAGCTGCAGCCAACATCCAGATATCATTTCCTTCAGCCTGCAATTCCCTATAATGTAAAAGTGATCTGAGTGGCTATACAGTTGCCTGATCACTTTTACAGGCAGCAGAAGGGGGTCCTTCCGCCTCCACCTGCCACCTTTACTGGGCTCTCCTGTCACATCAGATGCACTAGACAGAGAGAGAGGAACATCCATTGTTCTTCCCCCTCTGTTACATCAGAAGCCGGAAACGACGAGGATTTCATTACTAATAGTTTGTTATTTACAAGCTCTTACTGACTTGTAAAGCAGCTGATCAAACTGATTTTGGTTTGATTGGTTGCTTTGGAAGGCAGAGGAGAGATCTCGGGTCTAATAGACCCCATATTTCTTCATAAAGAGGACCTTTCACAATCCATGCTATCACAAGGGATGTTGTGCAAGTTCAATAAAAAGAAATTAAAATGAAATAAATAAATAATAATACAAAAATGTTAAAGTGTCACCATTCTAGCTCCAGACCTCCTATGCAACTAGTAACCTGTACACGCAAAGCGTTGCCTTTGGATAATTTAATGTACCATAGTTTGTCTCCATTCCACGAGCATAACATCATCTTTTATATTTTACCCAAAGAGTGGGTATTATTTTGTGTTTGTGTGCACTAAAATTAATTCAAGTGTATTTTTTCCTGAACACTTGTGTTTGATAAAAAATGCTGTGCAAATAAATTGCAAAAAACAAGCATTTTATTCTCCAGGGCCTCTGATTAAAAATATACAGAACATATACAGTATCTCACGAAAGTGAGTACATCCCTCACATTTTTGTAAATATTTTATTATATCTTTTAATGTGAGGGAGCTACAGTTCATTGAGGGAACCATGAATGCCAACATGTACTGTGACATACTGAAGCAGAGCATGATCCCCTCCCTTTGGAGACTGGGCCGTAGGGCAGTATTCCAACATGATAAAGATCCCAAACACACCTCCAAGGCGACCACTGCCTCGCTAAAGAAACTGAGGGTAAAGGTGATGGACTGGCCAATCATGTCTCCAGACCTAAACCCTATTGAGTATCTGTGGGGCATCCTCAAACGGAAGGTGGAGGAGGGCAACATCCACCAGCTCTGTGATGTCATCATGGAGGAGTGGAACAGGACTCCAATGGCAACCTGTGAAACTCTGGTGAACTCCATGCCCAAGAGGGTTAAGGCAGTGATGGAAAATAATGGTGGCCATACAAAATATTGACACTTTTGGCACAATTTGGACATTTTCACTTAGGGGTGTACTCACTTTTGTTGCCAGTGGTTGAGACATTAATGGCTGTGTGCTGAGTTATTTTGAGGGGACAACAAATTTACACTGTTATACAAGCTGTACACTCACTACTTTACATTGTAACAAAGTGTAATTTCTTCAGTATTGTCACATGAAAAGATATAATAAAATATTTACAGAAATGTGAGGGGTGTACTCACTTTTGTGAGATACTGTATATACCGTATATGTGTGTGTATATGTGTGTGTGTGTGTGTGTGTGTGTAATGTATGATGGCTCTAAGTAATTTTCTATAAAAAAAATGCAAATTTTTACATGTACAGTATGAGAGAAATGTTACAATTGGTCCGGACTAGAGGTGGTTAATGCCTTATACACTTCGATAAATGGTTGATTTCTTTTCTGATCAATCTCATGTAATAGGAAAAATCGATCTATAGTTAAAACCTATTTGAACAATATGACACACACAAGGAAGTGGATTTTGATCGATAGTTAAGATATCATTTTAATTTATCACATCTCTGCATCTGCCATGTAAGCTCATAATACAGTCACCCAAATATGATGTTAATCACAAACAAAGTATCAAAGTATCTCAGTGCTCCCAATCAATGCAAAGCGATCAGTTATTTTCCACCCCAGCTAATCAAATCATTTGGATCCTACTCAATCCAAATCCAGTCAAAATCAATTGGAAGAAGTTATGGCTATGCCATTGTTTGTGGATTACAGTGTTTTGGTTGCACATCATTCAGATAAGATGCACAGCCACTATAATGAAGACAATCAATTTATCTCAGAAATCAAAACAATACAGAAATAAGGCTCATTGTGGCTTACTTAATGAACACTGCAAGCATTATGCTTACTGCAAAATACAAACTAAAGTGCTTAGTGCAAAATACGTTAAGGGATTTTATAGTCTTATGAATGATTTTGAAAAAGAAAAGTTGATGAAAGTAAGGTTTTAATATGTGTTAGGACTTCTTTACTTTTGTAGACTCTTCATCACTTTATTATTTTGAATATAAAAATCACTTTTTGGAACTTTATTTAAAACAAATAATTGCATGTGGTGTATCGTAGATTTAAAGGAACATTACCTGTGTTTGATATTTGTGAACAGTGAGGATAGCGCTTTACATGTATGGTTTAAGATGTGTATACTGGGGCAGATGTTTTTGCTCATTACAACTGAAGGAAGCCTTTCCTGCTTTACAGGGCTAGACAATAGATGTTCTCCAGTGGCATCAGGGGGCTGAGTGGGACTGGAGCCCCGAGTGGGTCCCCGAAAAGCCCCGGGTCTCGAGCACTCATAAATAAATGCTTAGTCCTGAGCCCGAGGATCGATCCAAGCGCGGCCGAGTGAGTGACACAAAGTCCCACCTCCTGGACCCGGCAGCGCCTATGATGAACGTCATACTGTGTGACGTCCATCATAGGCGCTGCCGGGTCAGGGGAAGCGGGAATGACACTGCGGAAGCACTGGGAGATCCCTGCTTGCTCTGTGTAAATGGGCGGGGGGGCTAATATATATGAGCCATATAAGCCACATAATCAACTATATTAAAAAAAAAAGAAGAAAAAGGGAGAAATCACCCATATAGGGGTAAGGTCTCCAATGTATTAGTTACCTGGAAGGTAACCAGGAAGGAAATAAGATCTTATTTAATATAGTTGATTATGTGGCTTATATGGCTCATATATATTATATTACTTCCACAGGCATTCCAGGCAATCAGATATCGCTCTTGTGGGGGTCTTCATACAGCTAGACATTAGCCAAAGATAGCAAGTGCAACTTTATTGCTTCCACTTTATCTAGGTAAGACTGATTCTAACTGTATAGAAAATTGGGATGTATATATGTGTATGTATATATATGTATATATATGTATCAAGTCCAATCGCATCCTAACCCAAGTATACAATATATCATATTACGTGTAGTTACATGTGTGTCCCCACACCCAACAAATGCGGCCGGGGTCTTGCTGGGACTCCCACAGTCGGGTGGTCAGAGAGGAGATGTACAGGCCTCTGGTGGCATAAGTGAGTGACAATTTATTGATGTTTTAGAGCTTTGTTGATCCATGGGATATCTACTAATTTGTATTTGTTCTCTAAACAACCCACACCCCTGTGTGTACATTGATGTGCATTATACTATATAACATATGAACCCAATCCTACGCTAACCTGAACTATGTATATATATGTATATATATGTATGTGTATATATGTAGGGTTAAAAGATATGTCAATCTTAGTCAGAATGGATCTATTTCACCTTCGTTATTTCAACGTGAACGATAGAAACCGATTACAGATCGACATACTTCTGGGGGTGTTCTCGCTATAGACTAACGGACCTTACGGACACCTTCATTATATTATATATACTCGGTATATTCGGTGTATTAGTTGATATAAT
>BLSH010047435.1:614251-632837 GCA_018402905.1 Glandirana rugosa | reverse complement strand
GCAGCACTTGGCCTGCACAGCCGAGGGGTGGACAGCAATCTTATTTCCTCCCTGGTTAGCTTCCAGGTAACTAATACATTGGAGACCTTACCCCTATATGGGTGATTTCTCCCTTTTATTCTTTTTTAATATAGTTTATCATGTGGCTTATATGGCTCATATACATTATATTACTCCCATGTGCATTCCAGGCAATCAGATATCGCTCTTGTGGGGGTCTTCATACACTATACACTAGCCAAAGATAGCAAGTGCAACTTTATCGCTTCCACTTTATCTAGGTAAGACTGATTTTAACTGTATAGGAAATGGGGATGTATATATGTATATCAAGTCCAATCGTATCCTAACCCAAGTATATAATATATCATATTACGTGTAGTTACATGTGTGTCCCCACACCCAACAAATGTGGCCGGGGTCTTGCTGGGACTCCCACAGTTGGGTGGTCAGAGAGGAGATGTACAGGCCTCTGTTGGCATAAGTGAGTGACAATTTATTGATGTTTTAGAGCTTTGTTGATCCATGGGATATCTACTAATTTGTATTTGTTCTCTAATAGAAGTTTAAGCTCCTGAGGAAGCGACCTTTGAGTCGTGAAACATGTAGAGCAATTCACCCCTATCAAGACAGTCAAGTGGACCCCTCACTGTGGGAATTGTTATCTATGGTTATGGTTATGAATCAATATTGTATATTGTGCATTGCAATAAGGATTTTTTCATCCCACATGGGGATCTCATGTACTGCTTGATAGTTTTAATAGTGTTTATATGTCATAGTGGTGAGCACCGCTGTTCATGGTGACTCAATTTTTAAAATGGACGAATAAAATTCTATTTTTTTTTATATATTACCTGTGTATGTGCCGATAAAGTCCAATTTTCTTTCCACATTACAGTTCCTATTCTTAGCCAGATGTGGCTCTCTCCTTTTTTGATTGCAGTGATATTCCCATGTAGCTCCTTGTACCAGTCTAGTGTTGCTCCTGAACACCGACCCTGCTTGATGTTTTTATCTTTCTGTGTGGGAACAGAGAATTCCCTATAGCCAGTAGGTACTGATGGTTCATCCTGTGCCTGGATCCATGTTTCCAGGAGGATTTGTATGTCTGTCTCACCTAGTCTTTGCTTGAAATCTGGATTGTTTACTTTGGATCCAAAGGCTGAAGCATTCAGACCCTGAATGTTGCAGCTACTAATTACTAATGATGTCATTTTTGGTTTGTATAGCTATATACCTTGTAATGGGCAAATTTCCTGGGACAAGTCGGATTATGGGTGGTTGTCATAGTCCATGTTTTACTTTTTTAGCTCCATTACAGCATTTCATTGCATATTGTGCTGAGAAACGTTATTAACTTCTTCATTTCTTCGTGGCCCTGTTCTTTGATTGGTTGTATTGTTGTATTGGACTATTGGTGAGGTTTGGGGTCTTATACTTGTAATTGTGTCTGTCAGAGAATGGTTCGTGCTTGTCCGGGGTTGTGAGTTCTCTCAAGAACAATGTCTTTGAATTCTCTTGCCAGGAGACTGACCCCATGTTTGTTCAAATGTTTGTTGTCCTAGAGGTGTTGGGGCATTATAGAATGATGTTGTGCCAGGTGAATGGAAGGATTTGACCTGGTTTTGTCTGCCAGCTCTGTGTTGATTTGCTGGATTATGTTGTTTGATATGTCCTTCCTTGGAAGAAGGGAAGACAAAATTCCTTTGACCATGGAAATTTTTGTTGTGCTGATTCTGTTCGTTGCAATAATTTGTCCGCAATAACTTTCTGTTGTTCCTGGATGTTGTTTGTGCCCTTGTGTATGATGATATGTTTGGAGTTAGTGAAATATGGATAATTGATGACTCCTGTGGCCTGCTCAATTGTGGAACAGGGAATTTTGGAGACTCTTGTCCCTGGGAAGAGTCTTTTGGTGTTGAGGTATTTCCCATTTGAGTCTATTATTAAAACAATTTTGGGTGTTTGCTGCCTGTACTTCTGGTTTGATAATGGTTTGTTTGTAGTTTCCTGGTTATTGGAGTTGTCTTGGCTATTGCTGGGCTTTGTAATGTTAATTTTTGGAGGTTGGGGAGTCTCGCCAGTTTGTTGTTTGTTGGTGGACACTTTGTCTGTACAAACCATCCATTCATGCTTATATTAAGCATTTATGATGTAAGTGCAATATATTTTTAGCTGTTTTATTAAAATTGAAGGTTTTACACTGTGGCAAGTATTATCTCTTTTTGGGGAATCTATATGAACACATTACTCTTAGGGAGGAATTCGTCACTAGAAGCCTTGTGGAGTGTTCTAGATGAGTCAATGACACTGTGCCTTTTATTTATGAAATATATACTCAGTGGGAGTTGTCTATGGGATATCCTCCTCATCTGATAAAGGCCCAGGCTGGATATTAGCCACAAGCGATTGAGACCTTCCATAATAAGAGGTCCATTTCAGTTGGTAAGTTAGCATTTCTTGCAGTGGAGGTTGCACTTCTTTCGTGGTGTTGGATGTTAACTTCATTTGGAAGGAAGCAATATAATTTAATTAGATGTTTTTGGACACTTTTTACACTGTTTCACTGTTTACATTGGTAATACTTTATTGACCCACTGACTATCATATGAATATATTTTTCATATTTGGGACTCATTTTTTCTTTTTTTCAATATTTTTTCAATGTATATCAGTACAACTTATCACATTATATGTTGGAGTTGAGCGCAGCTCTATATACAATCTATATCTACTTACTGTGCATATTTCACAGTAGAGTTGCTGCTTTTTGAGGTTCATATTTATAGTGCAGTTTTTTTCTTTTCATAATATAAGCGCATGAAACTTCAACTTTAAGTGGCAAAATAATTGAGTTACTGAGAGCACCCTTTAATGCTTAATGTATAAATCTATACATTCTTTATAATGTAGCACCCTCTAGGTTGCTAGATAATGTAAATGTTTTTTTTTTGGCAGAGTAGGCAAATTTAGGCAGGCCTAGCTAGGCCTGTTTGTTTTGATCTGGATGGCTCATAGGCAGTATCACTGAGACTTCCCACTTCTTTCTAGAATATTTGAGTGTCTTCTAGAAAGGAAGGAGGAGAAGAGAGGTGGAGCTGTCTGGGGTATTCTAAGGAGCCCTGACCAATCCCCAACTTGGATTGGCAGGGGGCAGTCCTCCTTAAATACCTAGGGTCAGCCCAGCTGGGAAGGAGTTGTTTGGGTGGCAAGCTAGAGATGAAGTGCTAGGCTGTCAATGGACTTTGAAGGAGCTCTCCAGTCTGGTGGGGGGGTGACTTTGGGCCTGGGCTTGGGTGCGGACGAGACCCTCTAAGAACACGTAGAGGTGTCCTGGACTGAAGGCATGGGAGCCAGGAGGGCTGGTGAGGGATGCACAGTCTAGGGGACTGAGGAGGCATGCCTGAGAGGACTGGGAGAGTGCAGTCTGGGATGGGTGCAGAACTGTGGAGGCATGGGTAGTGGAAAGAGGCACTGCAGCCATGAGGGCTAGCAGGGCCTGAAGATGTGGTACTGTGAGCAGTAGACACATAGACAGCTAGCACTGGGACTTACTTACATTTTTTTCTACACCAAAGGGGCCCACGGTCCCTGCCTGCAAATGACATTCACCCTAGGCCTGGTGGAGTTTGTGCCAGGCCTACAAATCAGTGCTAGCTGGTCTGAGAAGTCCAAGCAAGTGCTGGAGGTGTTGAGGAGAAGTAGTCTGCAAGCAAGTGATGTGCTGGAGAAAAGAGAGGAGGTGTATATACTTGAGGTGTATATAGGTTGAGTCCTGTATATATTATGTTCCAATTAAGTGGGCATACCATACTCCTTTACCCTATTCAAATTTAATACCCCTTAATAAAAATACAAAAACAAGTGTAAGGACTGTTTCATGTCTCTGAGTGAGTGAAATTGTGTGCCTGGCTGGGCAGGGTTAACGATGGACCACAACACTCAGCAGTCCCTAAGGGGATACCGCTACAATAATAACAAAAAGAAAATCTAAAAAAAAATGCTCTAGTCTGAATTCACTCTATGTGCAGTGACCGGCTTTTTACTGACATGTAAAGTAATTGTGTTCTGTGCATCCTATTCACACCGCAACGTAGCCTGGAGCTGTGCTGCAGCAAGCTGCGATAAAATGCCGGCATGCTGCATTTTATTGCAATGCTCCATGCAGAGTGCATTATGCGTTGAATGGTGCTACCACAGCCAGAACAGACAGTTGCCAGAGAGGAAACCCCTGCGATTGTGCGAGTTAGCCCTTAAGGTAAACACTGCAAAATGAATTTACTGTTCTATGTTCAGGGCCACTGGAGAGGTTACTAGTTCTAGCAGGTCGTAGCACACTTAGAATTGGAAAATAAAGACTAAAAGGTCTGTTTAAAAGGGATGGCCAGTCTGCCATGATCCCATCTTCAGCTTGGTGCAGGTATTAAACTTTAATGCATAGCTATGGAGGTTTTCCTGCAGAAGACTGGAAAGGAGGCAATACTGATGTTTTAGATTAAAGTGCATTTATTAATGTACTTTGGTGTTGTCGTTATTATTAATCTTAGCTTTATGACATCTGTTTCGCAATGTACACAGTGATATTCCAACTTTCATGCTGTAGAAGCAAGACTTAACCCAACTCATGACTCTTATGCAAGTTTTTTATTGTCTAATATTTCCTGACTTTTATAGTGCAAGCAGAAATAGAACATAAACAGCACAGATGACTTTGAATTTAACCAGCCCTCCCAATTCTTTTTTCCCACTTCAAACTTGACTGATAGCCAGAGGAGACTTTTCACCCAGATAAGACAAGGCATGTCACACATATATAATGGCCTGGCTTCAGCTTCTTCAGTAATCCTATACATAAATAAACCAATTACACTGACATCTATTCACCCCTGGGGATGCCACAGTGTTTTTGGCAGCAACCCCACAGCCATACACGTCCATGAGATAAAATCTTCAAGACAAAATACACACCAGTCATTCAGCTCATCACATTTTATGGTCTTTCCAGGAACAGTAGAACAGCACAGTGAATTAAGCTGTATGCCAGGGGACATGTTTGAAACTTTTATGCAACTGTCATATGCAATCTGAAACTGAAGACTTGTTTGTGATCCCCAGTTTTTCAAGTCATATAACCTGGGTTTCTGTGCATCAAGATACAATAAAAAGATATTATAGTATTTGGATATATCATATATTTGAAGTGTTAACTTGGAATGTGGTTTATTTGGCTATCTATAGACATCAGGCGCCAGCTACATGTGCAGCCATTATTTAAAGTGGTTGTAAACCTTTTAAAAAATGAATAATGTATAACCCTCCATAGTGTGTACTTGCCACTATTCAAAGCACATATTGTGATTTCTGTCACCTCTCTCTTTCCTCTGCTACCTGCATGATACACTTTTGACATGCTGACACCAGATAATCCCGGGAGATGACCCCACTCCCCATTCACACAACAGGTGATTGAAAGCCTCAGCGGTGCATATTCTCCTATGATATTGTGTAGAGGGGGTGTGTGCTTTTCCTCCACTCAGGTCTCAGATTACATTCAGCTCTGTGCTCTATGTTGTGCAGTGTGTGACATCAGATCCCTACCCCCTGCCTTGGAAACTCAGTTATGCTCTGTAAATTATGTGGAAAAAAGAGGGCTTCAGATAAACAGGTGCACCTTATGTAGGAGGATTTGTTTCTTCTCTGTTTATCACCTCAGGTTATTTACTTCATTTAATATATGTAAGGGTTTACAACAACTTTAAGCACAATCATACCAATGAAAAAAATGCTCATACGGAAAAACTTAGCTCAATGGTTGTCTAACAATGTTGGAATTGTTTATTCCAACAGTATTTGCTGTATCTCACGTCCGATTTTACTGACGTCTGTATACACCTTTGTTCACTTATTCTGTTGTTAGCCTTAGAGCTAACAAGTTACACTACTACTACATCACAATAATGGAGACTATTTACAAACTACCCTTGAGTCAGAATACTGGCATTCTGAAAGCAAAGTCCTTTTTTCCATGCATACTTTATGGCTCTAGAGCAGTGGTTCTCAACTCCGGTCCTCGGGAACCACTAACAGGCCAGGTTTGCAGGATAACTGAAATACATCACAGGTGATATAATTTTCTGCTCAGTGATTGCAGTATTATAGTCTGCATCTCCCCAAGGTAATACTTAAAATCTGGCCTGTTGGTGGGTCCCGAGGACAGGAGTTGAGAACCACTGCTCTAGAGTCTAGTCATACATTTTTTCCAAAAAAAAGGTTTTATTGGAGATAGTAAAGTAGATTACAATATTATCTTACAAAAGGAAATGTACATCCAAGGGTACTGAGTGCCATTTGTTGAGATGATAACAAGTATAATATATCGCTTATATTTAGGCATAAGCAAGCATTATGAATAAAACAAACATTATCAGCAATCTCAGTGAACTGTTTAGAGAAGAGCTGTATAACTGTTTAAACCCGGTAAGGACTCGTCCCCTTATGTAGCATGAGATGATTCAAATAAACAGTTTGAGGTATCATGTTGTGGTGAGTTGTGAGGGGGGGTTGAAAGAGATCTGAGGGAGGATGTAGTCCCCACAATGGTTACAAAAGGGATGGGTTAGGGATGTTGTATTACTTTTTGCTAGTGTAGTGGTCCAGAGAGAATGGCAGGTTGCTGTTGGAAAGTGGTACTCATGCCTACTTTTCATGTCAGTGTTCAAAATTAAATGAAGAGGGGTGGTACAAGGGAGGGCGGAGGGGGGGCAAGGTCTGAAGTGGGCGGTGAAGGAGAGGAGGGAGAGGGGTGAATAAGAATGAATGTAGGTTTCTCGGCCTCCACCAAGAACCCATCTCGTTTTCTGGAATGCACAGAACTGAGTGAATTACATATATAAAGTGATAAATAAGTTGATTACATTTTTATTTTATTTTTTTTGTGGTAAGCGCATTTGGCGCCGAGCCTCCCTGACTCGTCTCTTGGGTAGAGGTGGGAGGTCTCTCGCCCAGGGTAATGAAAAAGACCTGTCAGGACAGTGATCTAATTAGATTGAATCAATAGACCGGAGGGATAATATGGGTTTAACCCTTCATTGTTGCGTATTCATCTGTGGTACGAAAGTGGATATAGCAGGCCCAGGTGTGTGAGAACTTAGACGGGGAGTCCTTTGCGATGTGTATTAAGTCTTCCAGCTCCGCAATTTTGCGTACATGGTTAAACCATTCAGGGATGGCAGGGATATGTGCAAGCCTTTGTGGGTGATTGTGAAGGCCCTTTCCCATTGCTAGTCTGTTAGTTTTAGTTGCAAGTCTCTATCCCAGCTTGTGCATGCTTTCCCGGAGCTAGGGGTTACATCTGCGAAGAGCATGTTATGAATGTTGGATATTAGGTGCTGTTGAGTGTCTGATTGAGAACAGAGAAGCTCAAATAGGGTAAATGATCGAGAGACTGCAGAGACTCAGTCAATGTCTTGAAGGAAATGGCGTATTTGAAAATACGTCCAGGGCATGAGTGAAGTGTTGGGATTACTGGTTTCTAATGCTTTGCGATCTAAAAGAGTGCCGTCTCTGAGGAAATGGTGAGCCTGTATGTATGGGTATGGCCAAGTGTCTCTTATAAAATGCGTTGACATACCAGGGAGGAATGCCGGGTTGAATCTAATGGGAGTAAGGGGTCCGGGACTGGAGGAAAGGCAAGTTTCTTCGCATAATTCTCTAGAGCAGCTTAGAGTTGACTGGATGAGTGTTGATTAACTTTTAGTGTTGAGGGTATGTGGTTGGGTTGGAGCCATGGAGTGGACTTTATTGGAATGTCGGAATGTCGACAAAGGCGTCTTCGAGAGCGACCCAATCTTTACATTACTGATGTACTGCCCAATCCACAATTCTAGCTAGATGACAAGCCCAGTAATAACTTTTAAGATCTGGAAGGACGATCCACCCTATCAATTTAGGTCTCATCAATTTAGTGTAGCTTATTCTCGGGTTTTTATGCTTCCAGAGGAATTTCACGCAGTGTTGTTTATTAGAATGGAAAAATGTCTTTAAAGTGGCGGCTCTGCCAAACCATGAAAAGTATGGTTTTTCCCACTTATGTAGGTGTTCAGAGATCTCTTTGAATATAGGTAGGTCATTTTTGGAATATAAATCTGATAGGTTTGATGTCAGGTATATGCCTAGATATTTGATTGCGTCATTTTTCCAATGGAAAAGAAAGTTGCTTTGACAGTGTGTGACTAGCTCCTTGGGGAGGGTAATCTTTAGGGAGTATGATTTGTCCATATTTTAAAGTTGGGCAGTTGTTGAAACAGTTTAAAATCTTTCAGGAGGTTTGGGATGGAGATGAGGTGGTCTCTCAAGAACAATAGAAGGTCGTGTGCGAAAGCTGCTAATTTATAAGTTTGGTTGGCAATTGGTATACCTTTTATGTCTTTATTGGTGCTAAGGCAACACAGAATCGGCTCCAGGGTCAAAACAAAGAGTATTGGGGAGAGTGGGCAACCCTGTCTCATCCCAATACGTATGGAGAAGGCATTTGACAGGTCGCAGTTAACCCACACCTGGGAGGTTTGAGTCGTGTACAGGGACATAATGAAGTTAAACATTGTATTTTGCAGTCCAATACGCCTTAGTACTGCTCCCATGTAGTCCCAGGCCAACCTGTCAAATGCCTTCTCTGCGTCCAGGGACAGGAAAAAACCTTTATAATTGTGGTAACATAACCAATGTTGTTGGTGAGGGCCTTTGTGGTGTTGTCAGCCTAAGTGATCATTTATTTTAAATATAATACATTAACAGTCAGCGGTTTTCTGACCTTTTATCAGTCATTAACTTATTTTCCAGGGGTGAAACCTGCTGATTCTACTTATGGCTATAAAGGCATATCAATAGATATATATAATTCACAGTGTTTCAACCTTGTGTAGCAAGAAGTCGACGCCCCATGGGGGCCGTCCTGAGTGCTATTACATATGTGAAGTATCTCTAGGGCATGATATTTATCTACGTCCATGTCTAGTGGATAGATACAGTTGTGCTCATAAGTTTACATACCCTGCAGAATTTATGATTTCTTTCCATTTTTCAGAGAATATGAATGATAACACAAAAACTTTTCTTTCATTCATGTTTAGTGTTTGGCTGAAGCCATTTATTATTAATCAACTGTGTTTACTCTTTTTAAATCATAATGACAACAGAAACTACCCAAATGACCCTGATCAAAAGTTTACATACCTAATTTCTTAATACCGTGTATTACCCCCTTTAACAAAAATGACAGATTGAAGTCTTTTGTGGTATTTGTGGATGAGGCTCTATCTTCTCAGATCGTAAAGCTGCCCAATCCTCTTGGCAAAAAAACCCTCAGTTCCTGGAAATTCTTGGGCTGTCTTGCATGAACTACACGTTTCAGATCTCCCCAGAGTGGCTCAATTATATTGAGGTCAGGAGACTGAGATGGCCACTCCAGAACCTTCACTTTATTCTGCTGTAGCCAATGACAGGTAAACTTGGCCTTGTGCTTTGGATCATTGTCATGTTGGAATGTCCAAGTATGTCCCATGTGCAACTTCCTGGCTGATGAATGCAAATGTTCCTCCAGTATTTTTTGATAAAATACTGCATTCATCTTACCATCAATTTTGATCAAATGTCTTGTGCCTTTGTAGCTCACACATCCCCAAAACATCAGCGATCCACCTCCATGTTTCACAGGCCTTGTTGACTCCTCTTCAAATGTGGCGTTCATGGTTGTGGCCAAAAAGCTCAATTATGGTCTCATCACTGCAAATGACTTTGTGCCAGGAGGTTTCAGGGTTGTCTCTGTGCTGTTTGGCGTATTGTAAGCGGGATACTTCGTGGCATTTGCGTAGTAATGGCTTTCTTCTGGTGACTCAACCATGCAGCCCATTTTACTTCAAGTGCCTCCTTATTGTGCATCTCGAAACAGCCACACCACATGTATTCAAAGAGTCCTGTATTTCACCTGAAGTTATTTGTGAGTTTTTCTTTGCATCCCGAACACTTTTCCTGGCAGTTGTGGCTGAAATTTTAGTTGGTCTACGTGATCGTGGTTTGGATTCAACAGAACCCCTAATTTTCCACTTTTTGATTAGAGTTTGAACACCGCTGATTGGCATTCTCAATTCCTTGGATATCTTTTTATATCCCTTTTCTGTTTTATACAGTTCAACTACCTTTTCCCGCAGATCCTTTGACAATTATTTTGCTTTCCCCATGACTCAGAATCCAGAAACGTCAGTGCAGCACTGGATTAAAGATGCAAGGGTCTGTCAGGAGTCCAGAAACTCATTGACCTTTTATACACACACTAATTACAAGCAAACAGATCACAGGTGAGGATGGTTACCTTTAATAGCCATTCAAACCCCTTTGTGTCAACTTGCGTGCATGTTATCAGGCCAAAATCACCAGGGTATGTAAGCTTCTGATCAGGGTGATTTGGGTAGTTTCTGTTGTCATTTAAAAAGAGTAAACACAGTTGAGTGTTTAATAGTAAATGGCTTCAGCCAAACACTAACCATGAGTGAAAGAAATGTTTTTGTGTTATCATTCATATTCTCTGAAAAATGGCCAAGAAATCATAAATTCTGCCAAGGTATGTAAACTTATGAGCACAACTGTATGTATGAAAATGTGTGTATGATAGAGTATGGGGGATCAATTATCTCCCCCTCTCTGTTAGATAATAACAGTTATATGGCAAAGAAAATGGAGTGTTCATGGACCCCATACGGGGTCTCAGTGACATTCTGTAGGCCCCATGAGGGTTCGACCCCCGTGTCTAAGATGCGATTAACAAACACAACTTATAACCAAATAAACATAAACCTACAAGTACCCAGGTTGGTATAATAGTCATATTGTCCATTTCGGGGAACCTGGGGTGTAGGTAGGGGAGAGGGGGTGGGAAGGAGTAGGGCAGAGGTGAGTGGATTGGGAAGATGGGCAAGTCAGAGATCATAAGCCCAGATGGTATATGTGGCTTAAGTTAAAGTTCCATAGTCCAGAGATCATATTGCAAAGGACAGAGAGCATGGAATCAGAGTGTCTGCCATGTCCGATTGATTCCTTAGGGAGTTTCAGGAAGTTCAGCGTATAAAGTCACTTACCAATGAGTGGTGAATCTCAGTCATATTGCCTGGCTATGGAAAATTTGTTTAAGGTGGGTTCAACATAGTTCAGCGAGAAGTTTGAAGATTATGTGACTAGAAAGCAAGTTATAGGTAAAGCGTATAAGTTACCTTACAAACAGTTGGGGTCTAAACTGGAACTGTGTTAGTTGTCATTGCAGAGAATCATATAGCAGTTTATTCAACATCTGATGAGTTTCTCAGCATAAAATGTTAACAAAAAGTAGATGTTTGTACACCCGGGTTGAAAAATCGGATCTGATCTAAAGAAACATAAATTAGCTTGTGCTGGGTTTAATGAGGATGAGCTATTCTGAGCCTTCTTGGCGGGGTCTTCTGTGAACTGGAGAAGCCATCGGGCTGGTGTATCCAGCGTTCCTTGTTCTCTGTACTCTTGGTGATTGTGGTGAAGGGGACCTGCGTCATCTGATGTGGTAGATATCATGGACTGGGATGGCATCCATAGAGGTGGCTCGTTGAAGAGGGGGCCACGCAAAATCTTGTACCAATCAGGTACCTCTACTCGGGGCAAATTAAACATGTCGCAAAAGGCATGTGGATCTTCTGGTACTGTCAGGTAGGCCATGTGGCCTTGTGATGATGCTGAGAGGCAGAAGGGAAACTTCCACCTATACTGGTGCAAAGTAGATCCAAGAGGGGGCGGAGGTCCCTTCTACACTGAAGAGTGATGGGTGAGAGATCTTGGAAAATGTTTATGTCCGTACCTTGGAACAGTAGATTACGGCGGTCCCTCGCCTTTCTTAGGATCTCCTCTTTAATCTAGAAATTGACTAAACAGCAGATCACATCTCTGGGCGGATCTGTGTCCCTACTTTTGGGTTTCAGAGCCATATGTAGGAACTCATATTCAATGGGAGATTCAGGGGGCCTGCCCAGAAGGTCATTAAATATGGCTATTGTGGCCTGGGCAAGTTGGTTGTGCTCAACTGTGCGGTGGTGTCCCATCTGATTTCCCCATAATATATGCCGGTATTTAGGCTTGTTTGGGCAGATTGCTTCGCCTCGGTGTCCGGAGCAAGAGGATTACGCAGCCATGCTAGTCCGACGCCAAGCCACACCCCTCCTAGTCATACATTTTTTCATTCAAGATTCACATAGTTTTCCCCCAATACTCACATATCTTGCTAATTGTAAGCTCTAACAAGCAGGGCCCTCTGATTCCCCTTGTATTAAATTGTATTGTAACTGTACTGTCTGCCCTCATTTTGTAAAGTGCTGCATAAACTGTTAGCACTATATAAATCCTGTATGATAATATAATGATAATAATAACTGGAATCATCTGGGAAACATGTGAGTACTGGATAATCTTTGTGTGAATCTTGTGTGAAAACATCTATAAACAGACCTTTTTTGTGTTAAGAAAACACAACAATGGATCATGAATGAATACATCAAAGGAAATGCATGTTTTTTTATTTTTTTTTACATTTTATTTTTTTTATTTTTTTTTAAGACTCGGAAGATTTATTTGTATATAAGCTGAGAAGGGGATGAGTCCTTTGTTCAATAAAAAACTTTCTTGATTCAAAAAAAAAAAAAAAAAGAAAAAAGTTTTGGCTGGGTTTTCATTTTTTTTTTTTGTTTCAAAAGAAGTTTATTAAGTTTTCAAGAAAGATAGAAAAGAGTTACAATTACAACAGTGAAATAGACATGAAGTAGGAAACAGTGGCTATGTCCGGTATACATAAGAACAACATAGAAAACTTTCGGACAATTGAAGGATCAAACCGTTGCATCTGAGTTGACATTTGGTGCGTATGCTGTGGTTCTGTGTTATGACATTAAGGCAGCTGAGTATGTAGGAAACCCTCTGCGCAAAGTTCCGTCAGGGAGAGGCCAGTGCCGGGGGACGAAGGGCGGTATATGCCATCTCATCCATCGGTGTCGGCCTTCCCCGTCATCCGACAGGACGCGGGTGTCTGAGTTTCAAGGTGACCGGCCTGCTGAGCCGAGTAACGTTCGGCGGGGTAGTTGGGGCTAAAGATACATACGAGGGCCCGGAGGGTCATGCTAGCTGTCCTGCGGGTGTATGTGGGTAGCAGTTATGGAAGGGTATCTGAGATAACCGGTGGTATGTGGAGGGGGCTTGATGGGGCAGAGGGGTATAGTTTGGGCTAACAGGCCAGCTGCTAGCCTCTAGAGGGATCTCGGTATTAGGGGAGGGGTTATGCAGGGCGAGATGTGCGTGGGCGTTGAGGGTGGGGATGGCCCATGTAGGTGAAGGGAGGGGGGAAGGGGGGGTTCGGGGTCTGATGGCGAAGTGTCGTTCAGGAGTTCGCGACGAGGTGGGCTAATGTAGGGTCAAGGGACAGAGTGTACATTTTCTTTATTGTGATTAGGAATTTTTAAAAAAATGCAAAACAATTTTTGCTATTTTGAATCAAAGAAAAATGAAATATTATACAATGTATCCTGTATCGTGCAACCAAAAGAGTCATTCACCACTGTGAGAGATAGTACACTGCTAAAAAGAACTACTTCCAGCTGGATAGCAAACTTAGAAGGCTGAATCTAGAATTGAAGACTTATGTACACAGCAGTGGGGCTTGTTGACCTTTGAAGTGGATAACAGTTTTCACATGTAATTCAGTAACACAGAAGAAGACTGAATTGTGGCAGAGATCATTAAAGCTGTTTGGGTGGTAAAAGCCTTTATGGCACATGATAGAAGTGATATTTATTTTAGCTGAACACCTTAAGGCTAAAGAAGCTGAGGATATTTACTGAAAAATACCCAATTTATGCACACATACTTTTCACATGATTAGATAATTCAAACAATTTTTTTCAGTGAAAATTCTTCACTTCTTTAGTAAATCAGCCTCTTATTTTATAGAGAAGCGATACTTTTGGTTCAATGGCACAGCACAAGGAAGTATGGTGAGAATATAGTGTATGATATGTATTTGGAGGTTGTGTCTTCTACACCTGTAATTGTTTTTGTTGTTCTCCCTAAAAAGTATTTGTCATGCAGTGGTCCGGAGCCCAGGAGACCAAGGTAAGCCTTGGGACCAGGACTGGGAAATGGAAGGGGTCAGAGAGAGGGGCAGACCCAGAAACACATAGCAGTGACTGAGATGACAGTTGCAGTTAGAATTCTATATCTTTGCACTGACCTTAGCTTAACATACTTGGCAGTCATTTAGTCCTTTAAGACCACTTTAATTCTTTGTAATGTTTCATTAAAAAGGCTGAATGTGTGGCTCATCTTTTTACACATTTTTGTCCAAGTCCTTTTTGGGTGCTTATATTTGGATAGATTAGGGAATAATTAGAATACCTGCCATTTTTTTGTGTTTTTTGTGCTGTGTCACATCGGGGAGCTTCTCCTTCACTTTGTGCCCCAGAAACAGAAGATAATAAGAGTAATCTCCATCTCAAACCAGAACAGGTGTCTCTATTGAAAGATATCTGCTCACCTTATGTTGTGCTGACAACTATGTTATTTTGGATTTGTATAAATTCATGTCCTGGTAACAATGGCCACCAAGACAAATAGAGAGGATGAATCCCCCAGGAGGGAACAGACAGTGATAAAAACCTGACATGGGCTCTAAACTTTCCCTACACCATACAAAGTTAGAAAAACATCTACAGACATCTTACTACTAAATACAATAACTGCAAAATGCCCTAATCTACCTTATCTAGGACATATAATGGTTATAGAAAATAATCACCTCCCTTTAAAATGTATAACATCCAAGTGAAAGATATAACACCAATATGTCAGAAAAACATTTTAAAAATTCAAAAACAGAATTACTAAGTTGGAAAAAGGATCACCCCCTTGTGTCAGTATTTTGTTGAACCACCTTTTGCTTTAATTACAGCCTTTAGTCTGTTGGAATATGTCCCTACTAACTTTGCATATCTAGATGTTACAATATTTGCCCACTCTTCTTTGCAGAACTGCTTAACCACTTCAGCCCCGGAAGGATTTCACACTTTAGGACCAGAGCACTTTTTTTGATTCGGCACTGCATCGCTTTAACTGACAATAGCGCGGTCATGCGACGTTGTACCCAAACGAAATTTGCGTCCTTTTTTTCCCACAAATAGAGCTTTCTTTTGGTGGTATTTGATCACCTCTGCGTCATTTCTGATCACCGCTTTAAACAAAAGAAGAGCGACAATTTTGCAAAGAAAAACAAATTTCTTACTTTTTGCTAAAATACAAATCCAAAAAAAAAAAATAAAAAAACATTTTTTTTCCATCGGTTTTGCCCGATTTATGTTCTTCCTCATATTTTTGGTAAAACGCATTTGGCGTTTATTGATTGGTTTGCACAAAAGTTGCCACGTTTACGGACGATGAGAATTCATTTCTGGGGTTATTTTTTTTTTTTTACTAGTAATGGTGGCGATCTGCGATTTTTAGCGGTACTGCGATATTGCAGCAGACATGTCGGACCATTTTGACACTTTTTTGGGACCATTGGCGTTTATACAGCGATCAGTGCTATAAAAATGCACTGATTACTGTGTAAATGCCCTTGGCAGTGAAGGGGTTTACCTGCAGGGGGCGCTCTAAGGGTTAACTGTGTTCCCTGGGCGTGTTCTAACTGTGTGTGAGCTGCCCTGGCTGGGGAAAGGGGAAGCCTGTGATCATCGCCCTTCCCCCTTCAACAGAACGGAGATCCGTGTTTACATACACAGACCTCCGTTCTCTCTCTGCGGGGGGCCATCGCGGGTAGCCGGCGGCGATCGAGCCCGCCCTACCCACTCCCTGGCCCCCCCCGGACACAATGAGAACGCGAGCGCGGCTCCGGCTCACAGCACTAGTTATTGCAGCCGCCGTCCTATGATGGCGGTTTGCAATAAGGAGCCACTCTGTCGCCGTCAGACTGCGGTCAGCGGTCAGCAAGTGGTTAAAGCATTACTAAACCCACAACAGTAAAATCAGTCTGTATATGCAGTAAAGCATCCTTGTTATACTCACTGTGGAACCTAAAGGGTTTATCTTCTGCATTGCGTAAAAAGGCTGTTTGATCCTGTCTTCTCTGATCCTCCTCTTCTTCCACTGACTCCAGACCATTTCCTGATAGAACAGAGCATTAGGGGATAGTTTGGTGTGTATTGCTAGAGAGTTTTTCTTTTCTTGGGAGAGTGCATGTGATCAGAATATGGCCAATCAGCACTGTCCAGACAGAGGATCAGGGGAAAATGAAAACTCCTCCGACAAGCTTTAAGCAGACACTGATACAAGTCACAAGACTGCTCTAACTGCTGATGAGAAAAGGTATTTATCGGCTTATATTTACTAAAATGATTGCATTTCCATGTTCTGTGTGCTGTGGGAGACCAGATATAGTGAATGCAGGGTCCTGGGTTTAGTAATCCTTTAAGTTCAGTTAAAGTGTTTGTAACCCTACAAAAAAAGGAAAAAAAAGATCCTGCTCCTATAAATCATGCATAACAGCACAGTACTTGTGCTGTGTAATTTTGCCCCTTGTATAATCTAAAATACCTGGTTGATTCTGTCTAGTGCTGCCCTCATTTATCATGGCTGCTGAGCTCCTGATACCGTTGTCAGTTTACGTGCCTCCATCATCCACTGTTTCTCCTCTGACCTCTACCTCTCCCCCTCTCTGCCTGTCAGCTTCTGCCAGTTCCACTCTGCTCCCCACACCTTCCCTTCCTGCTGCTATAATAACTGTGTTATTTTCATACAATCCCGTGTTAGATAACGTTATGTGGCCCACTGTATGTGCTTTAAATAATTTTGCCAATTTCTACCTTATTTCAGAGCGCTTCTCTGCGCTCATGTGACCGCCCGCCGCTCTCCTCCTCTCCTCTCTTCCTCCCGGCTAACATCAATGGGAGTTCTTGGCCCCCCTGCTGTAGCTGTCAGACTGGGACAGGAGAGCAGTCACGTAACGCTGGGAGGTGCTCTAAAATGAGGTAGAAATTGGCACATTTTTTATAATGCACATACAGTGGGGCACATAATGTTATCTAACACAGGGGATGCTATGGTCATGACAAAGTGTGTTTATAACCACTTTAAATTTGATAGTGACCGTTTGTGGACTGCTGTCTTCAAGTCATTCAACAGATTTTCAATGGGGTTTAAATCTGGCCTCTGATAAGGCCATGCAAGGGCATTCATTTTTTTCTCCTTCAACCACTGTGTGGTAATTTTTGCTGTGTGCTTTGGGTCATTGTCATATTGAAAGGGTAAACCTTCCTCCCACTGACAAATTTATGGCAGAGGGCAGCAGATTTTGCTCAAGAATTTGACAGTATTTTGCCCCATCCATTTTTCCTTCTATCCTGACAAGTGCTCCAGTCCCTGCTTCAAAGAAACACCTCCATAACAAGATATTACCACCTCCCATAACAGGATATTACCACCTCCATGCTTTAATGTAGGAATGATGTTATTTGGATAGTGAGCTATATTGGATTTCCACCAGACATATTGTTTGGTGTTGCGGCCAAATACTGTAATTTCATTGTCATCTGACCATAACACCTTTCCATGTGGCCTCAGAATCTTCAAGGTCCATTTTGGTAAAGGTCAGTCGTGACTGCATGAGACCTTTCTTGAGTAATGGCTTTTTTCTTGCAACCCTCCCATGCAAGCCACATTTGTAGAGGATGTGTGATAGTGTTGTCACAAAATGACCACTCTGTCATAAATTCCTGCAACTGCTTCAGAGTTGCTGTAGGCCTCTTGGTAGCCTCCCTGACCAATTTCCTCCTGGCTCTTTCATCCAGTTTGGAGCAACGCCCAGTGAAGGTCAGTGTTGTACCAAGTACCTTCTACTTCTTAACAATAGACTTCACTGTGCTTCTAGGCATTGATAAAGCCTTTGATTTTTTTTGTATCCATCTCCTGACTTGTGCCTGTCCACAACTTTATCCTGGGGATGTTTTGACAATGCCTTGCCACCCATAGTTGATTGTTTGCTTCAGTTCAGAATCAGAATCAGAATCAGAAAAGGTTTATTGCCATGATCTGTAAACAAGGTTCACGGATTAGGAATTTGTCTTGGTGTTTTGGCGCAAAAGAAGAATAACAAAAAATACAAAAAAATAAAAAATACTAAGTAAAATACACGATAAATACAAAAGTAATCACAAGATTTACAGGGTTGGATAAGATAACTGTACAGGCTATTTAGACTGGGACATGTGCAAATGCAAATTAAAAATTTACAGTGTCAAAGTGTCAAGTGGCAAAGTACAAAAATTACAGTGTGTAAAGTGTCAAGTGTTCATGAGTCCCACAGCAGATGGATAGAAACTGTTTTTGTGGCGGAAGGTTCTGGTCCGCATGGACCGTAGCCTCTTGCCTGAGGGGAGTGGCTGAAATAGTCCATGTCCAGGGTGAGAAGGGTCGGTTGTGATCCGACCTGCTCGTCCCCGAGTCCTGGAGATGTACAGGTCGTGGATGGATGGAA
>BLSH010047435.1:599539-614024 GCA_018402905.1 Glandirana rugosa | reverse complement strand
GTAGGCTGACTCATCACCGTCTGAGATGAGCCCGATGAGGGTGGTGTCATCCGCAAACTTAATCAGTTTGACGGACTCATGGCTGGAGGTGCAGCAGTTAGTGTACAGGGAGAAGAGCAGAGGAGAAAGTACACAGCCCTGTGGAGCTCCTGTGCTGATGGTGATGGTGTCCGAGACATTCTTCCCCAGCCGCACGCACTGCCTCCGGTCCGACAGGAAGTCAGTGATCCACCTGCAGGTGGAGTCAGGCACATTGAGCTGGGAGAGCTTGTCCTGGAGCAAAGCAGGGAGGATGGTGTTGAAGGCAGAGCTGAAGTCCACAAACAGGATCCTGGTGTAGGTTCCCGGGGAGTCCAGATGCTGGAGGATGAAGTGGAGGGCCAGGTTGATGGTGTCGTCTACAGATCTGTTGGCTCTGTAGGCGAACTGCAGGGGATCTAGGAGGGGGGAGGTGATGGACTTGAGGTAGGACAAAACCAGCCGCTCAAATGACGTCATGACTACAGACGTCAGCGCCACCGGCCTGTAGTCATTAAGTCCAGTGATCCGGGGCTTCTTGGTGACAGGGACGATGATGGAGGACTTGAAGCACGCTGGGACCTGGCAAGACTCCAGAGAGGTGTTAAAAATGCCTGTGAAGACAGGTGTCAGCTCATCAGCACAGTGTCTCAGTGTGGCAGGAGACACGCCGTCTGGCCCGGGTGCTTTGCAGGTCTTTTGTCTTTTAAATTGCCTCCACACATCCTGTTCTGAGACTGAACGGGCAGTGGGGGAGGAGTGGGTGTCCAGGTTGGGATGGGCTGGAGTGTCCTCTGTGGTGGTAGGGGTGGGGGAGGGGTGTGAAGTGTTAAAGCGAGCATAATGTGTGTTAAGTTGCTCAGCCAGTTTCCGGTCATCAGCAGCGCGGGGGGCTCTCGGCTTGTAATTGGTAATGAGCTGGAGTCCCCTCCACACAGAAGCAGGGTCGTTGCCAGCAAACTGCTGCTCCAGGCGTGCATTATAATGAGACTTAGCTCTTAACACCTCCCTGCTAAATCCATACTTCGCCTGTCTGTAGCCGTCTCGATCCCCACTCCTGTGGGCTGCTTCCTTTTGCAGCCTTAGCTGCCTCAGTTTGGGTGTGAACCAGGGTTTGTCATTATTATAGGTCACTTTGGTGCATGTAGGGATGATGCTGTCCTCACAGTGTCGGATGTATGATGTTACAGTGTCTGTGTACTCGTCCAGACTATCTGTGGCAGCTCTAAACACTTCCCAGTCAGTAGTTTCCAGACACGCACGTAGCTCCTCCACTGCCTCGCTGGTCCACCTCTTTGTAGTCCTCACTACAGGTTTGGAGAGTTTCAGCCTCTGCCTGTACGTGGGGATCAGATGAACCATGGCGTGGTCTGAAAAGCCCAGGGCAGCGCGGGCCATGGCGCGGAAGGCGTTGCTGACGGTAGTGTAGCAGTGATCCAGCGTGTTCTGCTCTCTGGTCGGGCATTTAATAAACTGTCTGTACTTTGGCAGCTCGTGGATGAGATTTGCCTTGTTAAAATCCCCAAGGATAATCAGCAGAGCGTCCAGAAAAGTCTGCTCCACACTCAGTACCTGGTCTGCGAGTGCGCGCTGCGCCTCTTGCACGTTAGCACTCGGCGGTATGTAAACAGCGGCCAGGATGAATGAGGCAAACTCACGTGGAGAGTAGAACGGTCTGCAGTTAATGAAAATAGATTCCAGAGCAGGAGAGCAGTGCTTGGAGATCACTGTTACGTCGGAACACCAGGCGTTGTTGACGAAGAAACAGACTCCACCGCCTTTTGTTTTTCCCCCGGAGAGATCGGTCCGTCTGTCGGCGCGGAGGAGCTGGAATCCCTCCAGGTGAAGCGCGCCGTCCGGGATTGAGTGGTTCAGCCACGTCTCCGTAAAGCACAAAACAGCAGATGAAGAGAAGTCCCTGTTTCACTAACAGTTGCACTAACAATGACTGAAATGCTCGTGGAAAGCCACAGCTGATCACAGTTTAAAGTCAAATGGCTTTGTGTACCATTGAGAAGGTGATTAGCGACACTTGATTGAGTTTACAAATCATTTTTAGGAGGGAGGTGATCCTTTTTCCAACCCAGTGATTTTTTTTTTTTCTGACATGTTGGCATTATATCTTTCACTTGGATGGGAGTAAATACAGCTGGATAAAACAAAAACAGTGTCTGTCTTCATTTCTGACTGCAAAGCAGCAAAATGGTATTATTTTAAAGGGGGGTGATTCTTTTCTATACTCATTGTAAACTAAGTGCAATGTGCAACCATGCATTTTTAGGGTGAAGGAAAATGTTATACATAGTGATATTTTTCTTAAGGATTGGATAGCCAAAAGCTATAGGCATTTTCTTAAATTGTATTTTAACTACTTGCCGTCTGCCCACTGTCGGCGGGGTGGTGCAGCTTTCGTTCTGGAAAAACTGGGAAGACATCATATATCGTTGTCCCAGAACATGCTCTCTCACGCGCCCAGGGGGGGGCACGCAGCGCGGTGATCGTGGCCTAGTATCTCTGTAAAGATCGGCCGCTGTGGCTCTTTCACCATGTTATCAGCTGTGACCAATCACAGCCGGTCACATGTAAACACGGAAATGCCGGTAATCGGATCTCATTGTCTCACACTGACAGAGTGTGTGGCGAGGAGAGCCAATCAGTGGCATTTCCTTGCAAAGGACATCTAGGCTTGTAATCAGGGCACTAATCATCAGTGCCCTGATTACAATTAGCGCCACCTGTGCCAGCAACCAGTACCCACCAGTGCCAGCAATCAGTGCCCACAAGTGCCCACCAGTGCCAGCAATCAGTGCCCACAAGTGCCACCAACCAGTGCCCATTAGTGATGCCAGCCAGTGCTGGCTACTAGTGCCGTCTATCAGTGCTGCCCATCAGTGCCCATCAGTGTCGCCTATCCATGCCCCCTATCAGTGCCCACCAGTGCCGCCTATCAGTGCCTATCAATGCCACCTATCAGTGCACACCAGTGCCAACTATCAGTGCCCACCAGTGCCGCTTATCAGTGCTCATCAGTGCCAGATATCAGTGCCACCTACCAGCGCCCATAAGAGTGGCATATTAGTGCCTCCTCATCAGTGCCACCTAATCAGTAGGCTTGCGCAATTTCGTTACGAATTTAGTTTTTACCGAATTTTGCAAAATTCGTCAATTCAGACTAATTCTGAATTTCCAAATTTTTCCGAATTTTCTGATTCGAAAATTTGGCAATCCAAAAATGCGAATCCGACAGTTACGGTAATTCGAAAATTCGGCAATCCAAAGACGGGAATTCGGTAATTGCGGTAATTTGGAAATTCGGCAGTCCAAAAACGTGAACTCAGCAATTGCAGTAGTTTGGAAATTCGGCAATCGGAACAGTGAAAAATCCGAAATACGAAAATGGGGAAATGCAGAAATTCAGAAATCAGAATTTCCTTGAATATATGGCTGTTAGTAATAAATGTCATATTTAAGTTCACTAACAGCCAAATTTTCAAGGAAATTCAAATACCTATACTTTAATAGTTATTTATTATTATTTCAAATTTTGAATTTCGGAAATACGGAAGGAAGAAAGAACATTTGAAATAATAACTAACTAATAAATTATTAGTTAGTTATTATTTCAAAGTTCTTTCTTATTATTTGGAATTTCCAAAATTTGGAAATAAGAAAGAACATTTGAAATAATAATAAATAGCTATCAAATTATAGGTATTGGAATTTCCTTGAAATGTGACATATTTTCAAGAAAATTCCAATACCTATAATTTAATAATTATTTATTAGTTAGTTATTATTTCAAAAGTTCTTTCTTATTTCCGAATTTCAGAAATTCGGAAATAAGTAAGAACATTTGAAATAATAACTAACTAATAATTTATTAGTTAGTTATTATTTCAAATGTTCTTTCTTATTTCCACATTTCAGAAATTTGGAAATAAGAAAGAACATTTGAAATAATAATAAATAACTATTAAACTATAGGAATTAGAGTTTCCTTGACAATTTGGCTGTTAGTGAACTTAAATATGAAATATCAATAACAGCCATATTTTGAATGAAATTCCAATACCTATAATTTAATAGTTATTTATTAGTTAGTTATTATTTCAAATGTTCTTTGTTATTTTCGAATTTTAGGATTTCCGAATTTCCAATTTTCGAATTTTGGATTTTTGGCTGTTCCAATTGCCAAATTTTCGACTTACAGCAATTACCACAATTGCCGAATTATGGCGAATTACCGCAATTGCCGAATTACCGCAAATTTCTGAATTACTGCAATTACTGCAATTGCCGAATTACCGTGAATTTCCGAATTTCCAAACTACCGCAATTGTGGAATTACCACGAATTACCACAATTGCCTAAGTACCACGAATTACCAAATTTTTGAATTTCCAAATTTTTCGAATTTCCGAATTACCAAATATTCGAAAAAATAAAAAACCAACGTTACGAAAACAAACATATTTTTCAGCCATGCACAAGTCTACTAATCAGTGCCCATAAGTGCCTCCTCATCAGTGCCCATAAGTGCCTCCTCATCAGTGCTGCCTCATCAGCGCACATCAATGAAGGAGAAAAATTACTTATTTAGAACATTTACTGACAGAAACTAAGAAAAACTTTTTAAAAAAAAAATGTCGGTCTTTTTTTTTTTTTTTTAGTAAAAAAATAAAAAACCCAGCAGTGGTTAAATACCACCAAAAGAAAGCTCTTTTTGTGTGAAGAAAATTATAAAAATTTCACATGGTTACAGTGTAGCATGACCGCGCAATTGTCATTCAAAAATCAGACCCTCCTTCTCTCCCATCACTACATAAAGTTAAAGGAGTTGTAAAGGCAGAAGGTTTTTATCTTGATGCATTCTATGCATTAAGATAAAAGGCCTTCTGTGCGTAGCAGCCTCCCCAGCCCCCCTAATACTTACCTGATCCCCATCTCTCTCCAGCGATGTCCACAATTCCCTCGGCCATCTGGGACTTCCCCCCCTGATTGACCGAGACACAGCAGCGGTGCCGTTGGCTCCTGTGGCTGTCAATCAAAGGGGTGTGGCCGAACGGCAGCTCTGTGTCTGAATGGACACAAGGAGCTGTGAATTGGCTCAGATGCCCCCATAGCAAACTGCTGGCTGTGGGGGCACTCAACAGGAGGGAGGGGCAAGGAGCACCGAAGAGGGACCCGAGATGAGGAGTAGCTGGGCTGCTCTGTGCAAATCCACTGCACAGAGCAGGTAAGTATAGCATGTTTGTTATTAAAACAGAAAAAAAAACAAGACTTTACAATCACTTTAATACTTCTGAAGTTTCAAGAAAGGAACTAGGAGGGATAATTTCTCCTATGGGGATTACACAGCAAGTGTGCAAAAGACACAAGACTATGGATTCCTGATATAACCAAGAGGTATTTTTTTTTTTGCATTAAACAAAAAGACACAAAAGAGAAATAAATATAATGTATTTTTATTTTTACATATGTGTATAAAATCTAGGCCATTCTCCATTAGCCCACAGGTGAGGCACTGTAAGACTTTTGCAAGCTGATTATTCTTAAACAGTAGACCTTTAACAAATAAACTGGTTGTATATTGTGACAATGATATGTGTTTAGGGGAGGTGGGGGATACAAAGGGGGTAATAGGGTTCTAGTGTTGGTTACAATCACATGGATGGATTGATTATAAAAGTCAGGCACTCATACAACACTAAGCAATGGTAGGGCTTATTCTGATTATGGAATTCAGCTAATTTGCATATTATCAGCCTGTTCAGCTTCAAGTATACTTGTTAATTGGTTATATTTATAGAGCTCAACAGCTCTGCCTCTAGGAACTCTAGAAACATTTTAGTTCACATCTGGCCTCTGTGAAATCAGAAATACACGTCTGTTATGGACTTTAAATATATGCTTTTATTTCATCAGAACCCATATAAGGCAAAAAAAAAAACATTTGTTTTAATTAAAGTGGCATGAAACCCAAATGCAAACATGTATTATATTGCAGCTTACCAATTCTCAGGTGTTATGGCTGCATTTGTTTTCTTTTTAAGGCTTTCTTTCTTTCTTTCATTTTCACCTGGTGATCCTGCCAATAAGTCTATTGCTTTTCAAAAGAACAAGCTGCCATGTAGATGTACAGTTAGGGGGTTGAGACAAATCATTTAACCACCAACAGGGGTGCTTGCAGTGGTCACATTCATTTACGTAAAACCTTTAACCCAAGATAAAAAAAACTGTTGCTGTAACTGCTTAAAAATGTTAGATGGAGTTCAGCTTCAGTTTGTTAGTGTATTTATATCTACTAGTAAATCAGACACTACCCTCTCCCATACTGACTATTCTGCTGTCCAAAGGTATCTCTGTTGCATCCAAAGTGGAGGCACCCTAATACAGGGTGTGTGTTGCTGGCCAGATTGCCAGAAACAGAAGGAGAAAAGCCTAAAAAAGAAAATAATGCAGTTACCACATCTAATGATTGGTAAGCTGCAATATATTACAATTTTGGCTTTGGGTTTAATACTGCTTTAAGATGGATAAGTATCTCTCATGTATTAAGTGGTTCCCGACCACCCCATATACATTTACTGCGGAAGGGTTAACGGTACGTGACCCTACACTTCCGTGTCTGGGGCACGCGTGCGCGCCGACGACGACCTGCTCCTTCTGTGATTGGATACAGCAGGAGCCAATCAGAGGGTCCGGCAGACTTGATGTCCACCAGGACCCGCCGATCATTCTGGACACAAGCAGAACTGCAGTCTGCCTCTGTAAACAAGGCAGATTGTCATTCTGTCAGAGGGGAAGGTACTTATCCTGTGTTTTTGCTAAGCAGGAACTTTGCCTTCCCCTATTTAAAGCACCTCCCCCACAGTAAGTAAGCACAACTTAGGCATACATTTTTAACCCTTTGATTGCCCCTCATGTTAACCCCTTCCCAGCCAGTGTCATGAGTACAGTGACCATGCATATTTTTTTTATCACTGATCACTGTATTAGTGTCACTGGTCCTCAAAATGTGTCAAAAGTGTCAGTTAGATGTCCGATCTGTCCGCCGCAATGTCGCAGTCCCACTGTAAATCACTGGTTGCCTCTATTAGTAGTAAAAAATTAGTAAATAAAAATATCCCATAATTTGTAGATGCTATAACTTTTGCGCAAACCAATCAATATACACTTACTGGGATTTTGTTTACCAAAAATATGTAGTAGAATACATATTGGCCTAAACTGATGAAGAACTTTGATTTTTTTTTTTTTTTATTTTATTGGATATGTTTTATAGCACAAAGTAAAAAATATTGTTTTTTTTTTTTCAAAATTGACGGTCTTTTTTTGTTTATAGCGCAAAAAAAAAAATGCAGATGTGATCAAATACCACCAAAAGAAAGCTCTATTTGTGGGGAAAAAGGACATATAGTAAAACCTTGGATTGAGAGTAATACGGTTAACGAGCGTTTCACAATACAAGCAGTCTTTTTTTTAAAATCCTGACTTGGTTTGCGAGCGCTGTCTCACAAATCGAGCAGGATTAAGCCTCTGTGCAAGCAATACCGCATGTGGCCAGAGGTGTGGGGGTGCTGGTGAGGCTCGGAGACTCTCTGAAGCTGTCAGAAATACTCGGAAATACTGAAAGTATCAACAGTTCCCGAGTGTTTCTGAAATGTTTCTGAGCACTTCCGAGCCTCAGCAGTGGCACCACACCTCTGGCCACATACGGTATTGCATACACCAGTGCCCCCGTACCTATGGCCACATACAGTACTGCATAGACAAGCAGTCACTGTGGAACGAATTATGTGAGTTTCCATTGTTTCCTATGTGGAAACTTGCTTTGATATACGAGTGATTTGGATTACAAGCATTCTCCTGGGATAGATTATGCTCGTAATCCCAGGGACTGTACATTTTATTTGGGTACAGCTTTGCACAGCCGCGCAATTTTAAGTTAAAGTAATGCATTGCCATATCGCAAAAATAGGCCTGGTCATGAAGGGAGCTGAAGTGATTAAAGAGGAAATTCAATTTGAAAGCTATGTCCAAAAAAGGCAAGCAGAGGGCAAAAGATTGCCCGAGGTCTCCCTGAAGATATTCTTTTCCCCATTACAAACCATGCCTCCTTCTGCACTGTGTTTCTGTTTGAATGCTCCCATCCTGGTAGAGACAGGGCTTTACTTCCTCATGTCAGACACTCCAGCAAGTAGAAAAGTGAGCAGCACAGTAATGACATTGCCAAATCTCATCCAATCTCCTCAGACTGGCAGACACAGACAGCAACGTCTGAGATCCCATGCTGAAGATATACAACTATTTAATATATTTTTAAATATATATTTTAGGGTACTGCTAAGCACAATTAACCTTCCCAAATGTACCCTATAACATAGCAAATCTTTACCTTTTGAGTTTAAGAAAGATGCAGAGATGTTTGTATAATACAACTAGCTTGAATGATGTTCACCAAAAACATAAATTTATAGTGGGTTTTTATCATCTTCACTTTTCTTCCATTTTTTATCTAATTTAGTCAAGTGGAGCAGCTCAAGTCATAAAGCAGCAGAAGTAGTTGCCCTGCTGTGAGGAGTTTTAGCATGAATAATGTAAGCTGAAATAAATCCTCCACAATCTAACCATCATTGTCAGTTATGATGCTATATATAATAGATTTGGATATGGAGATAAATCCATTTTAGATTGTAATAGGAGGATATACAACAATTCTTTAATAACTAGGACTTACTTTATACATTTTCAGTGATTTTTATAAGTTTATATTTCTACTGTAAAAAACTTTTTACTGTAATGTTACGTGGATATTTTATTGCTGTTCATTTGCAATGTGCATCAGTCAAGTAACAATATAGAAAGCCACATACATTGATGTCCAGTTCTTAGGGGGTAGTAACATGGCACTAAAATGTATGTAAACCCTAACAATGAACTTTTCTCTTTTGATCCCCTTTTCTGTTAAATATACTATAGCACCCTCCTAGGTAGGTACTAAGATTTGTTAGATCTAGTGCTGGCTCAAAATATGTAACTGAAAATGTAGCTATGCTCACTGTAACCAGTGCAGCAGCCTTCAATTAGCTAGATCTGTTCATTGGTCAGATGCGGTTAGTTTGACTGCCCCCTCTGCTTTCCAGAGAGTTGTAGAATTCTCTGCAACATAGGTGTGGGGCAATGCAAAACGTTGTATCAATATTTATACAGCCCTGGCCAATCCCAGGGAGTGTGGCCCTGAAGGCTGCTGAAAGTCTCTTTAAATACTGGGAGACACAGAGCTGTATGGTCTTTTTCTGAAGAGGATCAGTTCAGCCCGGAGGGCTTGCTGCTCTCCAGGGCAACACTGCCATGTGCTTGCTGTTCTTGCGGCCTCAGGTGGGCGACCTGATGGCCTTAATGCTGAAGCTATAGAGAGCTAAACGAGGGGTTTCTGGTATGAGAGGTCTACTCTGGTATCACAGGAAATAGGTGTCACATGGATGTTGGAAGGAGGCAACCAACTTCCCCTGGACATTTGTGAGTACAGACTGCTGCAAGAGATCCTAGAGACTTTTTGGGCTGCTGCCACCCCTCTTGTACTAGAGAGTCAGCTGTGTGTTTCACCAAAGGGGACATGGGCCGGCATCCTGAAGAGCATAGTATATCTAGTTCTTTGTGAAGTGACTCTGCTCTTAGTGCTCTAAAGAAAGAAGCTTGCTTTTAACTGCTTCTACTACAAGGACTTCTGTTTTAGCTTTTTCAGGAAGGAGTTTACTGTTATCAACCTGTACACAGTCCTGTTTTTGGAGTATACAACTCAATTCCCACAACCTTATGCCAGATACACTTAAAATAAAAACAACAAAAAGAACAGCCTTAGACTGTTTTTTGAGGCAAAAAGTGATTGTGATCATGTGCCTGGCTGCCGGGCGATCTACTGGGAAAAGAACCTGGGTTAGTTCCAGAGGTTCCTTCGGTGGTAGCGCTACAATATCATTGACATTGCTTTGTTATAGCTTTTTGATAAGTCAAACAAAAAAAATACCTGTTACTCATGTCAGTCATTGATAGCTGTCTTGTGCCCAATGCTTCCCATCCTTTGGACCAAATAGTAATTAGCCTTTATGTTGTGTAGTATGTTGTGTAATGAGAGTAGGTGAGTCTGAGCAGTTTGGCAAGAGAAAGCTTAGCAGGGCTAACAACACTCAACCCAGAAAAATGATGTGTGTTGCCAGCCCATAACTGGACTTAGATAAATGAGTTCATTTTTGGCAAATCAGCAGGTATTTTCTTATACTTGAAATGGATAAAATGTGGAGAAATGAAATGTGCATGCATTACAGAGATGTACTGCATTCATTTTTTTGAGGGCCATCTAGCAGCTCACTTACTTGTAAAAACCAAAGAGTAATTTGTATTGTAAAAGGCTTAGGGTGTAAAAAAAATTGTATTTTCAAGTGTCCTAAACATGCTTAATGCCAACCTTGTGTTTTAATGTATGGAATGTTGAATCAGGCATATTATGGTGAGCTAAAAGCAACCAAAATACGCCAGCTGCACACTCAGAACAGCTGGTTTACAGCAAAAGATACAGCTAATATTATAAAGGATTTATCCCAAACAGATTACTTTTTCAGGTGTGTTGACTATCATCAATGTAGTTCAGAAATAAAGAATCTGCTGCTCCAGGTGCTAATTAGCTCACACAGGACCAACCTTAAAGTGCCTGCCATGGCTCGCCTCTGCAATGACTGAAGAAAATGAAGAAAGGCAGCACATCCAGGGTTTCCAATGCTTTATTCAGGTCACCACATTGGCACTACAGACACCAGCATGTAAACACTACGTAGACACGTTTCACACATCTCTCATGTGCTTAATCATTACTGATTCAGTAATGATTAAGCAAAAGAGAGATGTGTGAAAGGCGTCTACATCAATGTAGTGCATGGAAACTATGGCTTCTGTGGATTAGGACCAATGACATGAGCAAAACAATAGCTATTTAAAAGACTTTACTGTGCTTCACAATATTTGGGAAGGAAACATTTTAGCTTCTGTCCATATACTCGCCATGCTCAGATGCAGGCGTAGGCTCCTTTAATTCCTTTTCCCAATCTTCCCAGAGAAGATACGTTTCTCTTCTTCCCCCCTCAGCCACTCCCAGTGTCTATGGCTGATGAGGCAAAGGTGGTCTGCCACCAGATGAGAGGTCCTCCATTGTCAGAACCGGTGTGAGGGGAGCTGGGCCAGAGTCTAACAGCATGCAGCTTCTTCAAAAACACTCCTTGGATTTAGCTTTTCAACTGTGTTACAAGAGTTACCCTGGGAATAGGGAGGCTGTCTATGAGAATAATTGCAATAGCTGTGTTCTGTATTGTTTTACTGAAGTACTGATTCTCAGCTTGACTGTCTTTGGTTATAAAGTCTTTTAGACCCCTTTCACACTGAGGCGGTTTTCAGGAATTTTAGCGCTAGAAATAGCCTCTGAAAAGCACCTGAAAACCGCCTCCCATTGATTTCATTGGGTGCTTTAACACTGGGGTGGTGCACTTGTGGGGTGGTAAAAAAAGTCCTGCAAGCAGCATCTTTGGGGTGGGTTTGAAGCGCTACAAATAGAGCTTCAAAGATGCCCCTGCCCATTGAAATGAATGGGCAGCGCTTCCAAAGTGTGTTCTCATGTGACTTTAAAAAAAAACAGCCCACTAGCGCCCGAAACTGCCACTAAAATATGGCAAAAACAACCAGTGCTTTTGTGCTGTTTTAGCGGCGCTCTAGTGTGAAAGAGGTCTTAGAGACTATGTGATGCAACCAAATGTTACCCTGATTGAGTCACAGATACATTGCTGTGAATTGTCATTATACTGCAGTTTATGTATGTTGTTTTTCTCCCTGAACCTGTTCTGCATGATTACTTCCAGTAGCATTGGGAGGGGGGCTGAGGGGGGCTATAGCCTCGAGTGGACCCCCAAAAAGCCCCAGGTCTCGGGTATTCATAACTGAATTATTAACCCTAAGCCAGAGCGGCAGTTTACAAAGAGAGCAGGCCGGGGATCGATCCGAGGGCGTCCAAGTGAGTGACATACACAAAGTACCGCCTCTTGAACCCAGCAGTGCCTACCCTGGACATCACACTGGTCCAATGCCAGGACTGCAGAATGTGTGATGTCCATCATAGGCGCTGCCGGGTCGAGGAGGCAGGAATGACACTGCGGCTGCGCCGGGCACAGGGTGATCCCCGCTTGCTCTGTGTAAATGGGCGAGCAGCTCTCCTATCCTGGCTTTGGCTGCCTGGTGCCTGCAGGGCTGCCTGAGTGGTCATAAGGGATGGGCGCACTTGCACACTACAGGTAAGGCTGAGCTGCAGGAGTGTCAAGAGATCAGGTCAGTGTATGTGTCAAGTAGGTGTCAGGTAGATCAGTGTATGTGCCAGGTAGGTCAGGGTATGTGTCAGGTAGGTCAGTGTAATGGTCAGGTAGGTAAGTGTAGGGGTCAGGTGGGTCAGTGTAGGGGTCAGAGGGGTTAGTGTAGGTGTCTGGTAGGTTAGTGTAGTGGTCAGTGTAGGGGGCAGGTAAGTTAGTGTAAAGGTCAGGTAGGTCAGTGTAGGAATCAGGCAGGTCAGTTTAGTGGTCAGCTTTGATGGGCACTGGTGAGGCTGCATTGATATTGATGGGCACTGGTGAGCCAGGCAGCAACCAGCAAGTGAGCCTAAATGTCAGGCACTTGTGTACTGTACAGAGAAACCAAATTTGTGGAAACATGGGTGTTCATATTGCTAATTGTCTTCCTGTGTCATTGATTACTTTTCTATACACAGGAAGATGGTGGCATTGGTGGCAATTTCATGTCTTCAAATCACATTTTTTTTTAATTTTAAAGACATAAATTGATCATAGGCATTACTTGGTACTGCTGCAGTTGACATGTCTACTCGGAAGAGAGAAAGATTTATAGTGAAGACCACTGAAAAAAAATAAAATTCCGTTAAGCCATTAAACATCTACTACGCATGTCCATTTTTAGTGTGTTACACCCCCACTCAAGCCTAAGATTTAAAGGCAAATGATTTTTCACTCTCTAGTTTTAATAAATCAACCCCATAGAGTTAAAAAAACATATACGGTTTTTATGTGGTACACTGTGCTAATAAAAATAAACTGTTCACAAAAATGTTTACATTTTTACTTTTTTTTCCTTATTCTGTATTGTATCTTACAAAGACAGTATGTATAGATGGTGCTACAGGTGCCATTTCAGCCTGAAGTTGGCAGAGTTAATCTGCAGGCTGAAGGCTTATTTTGGCAATTAATCTTAATATGTGAGAAAGTGATTTTTGATTGGGAACCACTTTGATTGGTTCTCAAAAGTCAGCGGAGAGCAGAGCTGTCAGTAAGGGTGTAAAAGTGTCAGCTGGTGGCTTTCATGGAAAGATGTTTAATAATGTATATCCAGCTTGGGGCATCATGCTGCCGAATGTTAATATACAGATTGCAGGCATGAAGAGGTCAAACATAGCAGTCAGTGATCCTCAAAATAAGCTACCAAACCAATTGGGTGCAGTCCCCTTGTCATACTGTATATCAGAACAACTAAAGTGGCTGAAATAAAAATTGGGGTGGTTATGGATTACCCAAATTTATTATAAATATATATTAATCTGTCTATTCCTATAATTCGTTAATCTACTAAAACTCTGATAAAGTTAACTGTGATGGTATAATAATAAGGTTAGCTATAAAAAGTACACGCTGTTTTAAATAAGCAATTTTCTTGTTTATTTCCCAAGAAAGTAGGAATGCTAACATTAAAACACTAAGACCCCTTTCACACTGAGGTGCTTTACAGACACCATTTAGCTAAAAATAATGCCTGTAAAGCGCCTCAAACATCACTCCCCATCCATCCCAATGTGAAAGTCCTGCAAGCCGCATCTTTGGAGCGGTACGGTGAGCGGTAATATACCGCTCCTCCACCGCCCCTGCCCATTGAAAACAATGGGGTAGTGCTTCCGAAGTGGCTGCACACTGCCTCGGAAGTGCGGAGTGCGGGCACTTTTTTTTTAAATCAAAAAACCAAGTTTATTCAAGGATTTGTACATGGTATACATCAGAACAGCATCATGAGTACACAAATCGTAGGATATACAAATACAGACGTTTGAATTGTTTAGGAACTTATTTGAACCAAAAAACTAAATTTTTTTTTCACGGGCGTGAGGCGTGAAGGCTCCGTCACACGTCGGTGAAGCCTTCGTGATGGGGTAACAAAAGTTACCCGTCCCCGCCACCTCCTCGCCATATAATGGCGAGTGGCATGGCGAGGTTTCTACGCCGAACGTCCTGAAAGTGTAACCCTACCTACCCCTCACTACAAACTCCGCGAAATGTCCGTAATAAAAATCGATTTACCACAGACATTTCGTGGAGTCACACTTTCCCCAGAATCACAAAATTACAATCGTAAGGATGAAAGAACCCTTTAT